>JANQAP020000094.1:648749-668485 GCA_026874005.2 Erythroxylum coriaceum
AATTATTTATTTTTATAACTGAATTACTTATATATTATTTTGGAATTGATACATTAGGATTAATAAAGTGATTAATTTATTTTAAGATTAATATAAATATATATATGCATAATATATATATTATGTAAATATGAAAAATAAAATAAAAAGTTTAAAAAGTATAAATAGATATATGCATAATATACATATGTTGTAAGTATGAAAAACAAAATAAAAAAGTTTATAATTTATTAATTTTAAAAATTACAACAACAATTTTTTAAAATTACTTTTTAGAAATATATTAAAAGTTCAGGCCAACAACGGTCCGACAGGCCGCCCACGGCCCACCGGCCATTTCGGCCCGCATGGGTCGGGCCATGAGCCGGTCTTTTGCGGCCCGCCCGGGCCATGGGCCAGCCCCGTCCGACTTTTTTTCGATGGGCTGGGCTGAGCCATCGCCGACTCAGGCCCATCCCGGCCCGTTGACATCCCTAGTGGTAACCAAACGGTGTCGTGCCTTCAAACATTTTTGATGTAGTATCTCTAACGGTGCTATTTAACTATTGGAGAGTGATGTTACTCTCCAATAGTTATTGTTCCTTCCTCTTTATTTATTAATTTAATTTTAATTTCTCAAAAAAATAGTTGTGCTACATAGATAATATGGCTAAAAAGAATACTTGAAGTACTAAATTAAAAATAAGATGCTCCAATATAATAAGTCTGCAATAGCACTATGCAAAAATTCAGTTTTTCATGGCCGATCCAAGCACATAGACATTTGGTTTTTACAAAATTCGCGAGCTAGTAACTGAAGAGGAAGTAGTGATTAATTATTGTCACACTAAAAAACAAGTCGTAAATAGTTTTACCAAATTATTGGAGTTTGAATTGTTTCACAAATTGAAAAAATTGTTGGGAATGATAAATTTTTAACAGTTTGATTTAAGAGAGGCAATATTAGTAAGTAAATCAAGCTGAGCTTTGCATGGAAGGAGACAATAACATTAAATGGTAGCCAAATGGAGAAAGAAAACAAGCATCTTCATTTAATAAGGGCCTAAATTATCATGATGCAAGTGGAGAGAGAGACAACTTGGAGCCAGAAATCTTGAAGCAAAGTTGAAAGGGGATTACTTCTTGTATAAATAAAACTCTAGTATTTTATTGTTTTTGTTGCTTATAAAAGAGTGTAATGAAGCATTACTATAATCACATGTTTTGGGATTGAATTATAAACTCTCCTCTTCTCTTCTCTCCCTCTCTTATGTGTGTGTGTGTGTGTGTGAGAGAGAGAGAGAGTGTTGTGTCGTTTGATATCATTAGAACCCACATCCTACTTCTCCCACATCCTTACCTCCCGGCGCTTCTGTTCAACCACCACATATTGGCCACATTCTCACACCTGCCAGCCCATCCCTTTCATCCCCTTTACCACCTTCCACTTCTTTATCTATCAAACCTCCCAAGTTACAGCTTTCTTTTTTCGATGACACAAATCCACTGAACTAGTTGTTCCAAGTAGAACATTGTTTCAATTTTATCAAGTCCCTTCTGATCGACGACTAACCATTATTGCTTTCTATATGCATGGTGATGCCTGTAGTTGGAACAAGTGGTTTCGGTGAAACCATTAATTAGCAACTTGGGAAGTTGGATAACAGTCGTTAACTTTGCACTCTTTTCTATTTTATAATTTTTTAAAGATGGAGTTGGACATCATAATATCTATACCCTATCCATATCCAAGATTTATAAAACTATATCCGACAATTAAAATTTAGCGGTTACCTATGACTTTGACATCCCCTATTCTGCAGCGTATTCTCTTGGGCTTACTTCCATATCTACCTTGATCCGGTGGTCACCACGATAGCAACAGTGTTGGTTTTTATTAATCCCCTTAAAGTCAGGATTCGATCATATCAACTTATCAGGAATTAATAAAAGCATAAGTATATCTGAATTTAGTGTGAAATTTACATTAGAGTCTTATAATTTGTCTTCCAAATTAGAACGTACCCATTTTTTCAGAATTTTCTCCTAACTCTCTATTTTCTCTCTAATAATGAGATGTCAAAAAAGAATTATTCGTACGCTTAATTTAGGGATTACAACTCATTTTATTAAAGTAAAACCCTAATCTAATTTTTAGTTTAACATATTATAAAACTAGAAATTATAAACCCAGTCTTTACATATATAAAACTCACACTTAAAATAGATACATAAAATTCAAAATACAATAATTATATTAAACTATTTTAATTAATTGGGCTTAACTTTATACGATAACTTTTATACACAATTATACACATATAAGCCCACGTAATTAAAAAATCCTTACATCCAGCACGAGCCCGGGGATACGGAACCATAATAAGCATATTCCTTTCCCGTACAAAGTTGAATACCAGGGCCTCTTTTTCTATCTCCACCACAAGTTAAATAACAGGACCATAGAGCGAATCCTTGCGAAGCATACGCAACAACAGCATCTTCTTTACTTCTCTTTCTGACTCTGGACTCTTCCCTTGAAATGCTGTCTGAATTCCAACGCAGTCTTTCACTTCCATGGATTCTTTAACACTGAAGAACCCTTCTTTTAACTCTTTCTCCTTCAACTCTCTGCTTCCCAGTCCCAGAACTAAACTTCTGTGCAACGCACAACTTTCATTCGTCTGTCCCTGTTATAGAAATCCCAAAACTCGAAACCCAACATGCTGTGTTTACAGATTTTCGATGAAGTCGTTCTGGGGTTCGATGAAGGGATTAGTTTCATCGCAAGGCAAAAAGTGGGTTTCGAGATTGCAGGCCTACAGTGACAAATCAGTTAAGGCAGTGAATCAATACGGTGGAAATCACTTGCAAAACGGGTCTTTTGGGTCGGCTTTGTTAAGCGTAACATCAAACGCTAAGCACAGGATAAGTCCGTTCGTAGCGACATTGGCCGCGAACCCAACGTTTATATCGGCTTTGTTCTCTTGGTTCATCGCGCAATCGATAAAAGTAGTTTTGAACTTCTTTATTGAAAAGAAATGGGATTTGAGAATACTTTTTGCCTCTGGAGGGATGCCATCCTCACACTCCGCTTTGTGCACAGCTTTGACAACGTCAGTTGCGCTTTGTCATGGAGTGGCAGACTCCTTATTTCCGGTTTGTTTGGGGTTTAGTCTTATAGTTATGTACGATGCAATCGGCGTCAGACGACATGCGGGTATGCAAGCTGAGGTGAGACCTTAAATTTCGTTTTCTTTGCAGGTTGTCTGTGTTTGGTTTTAATAGGCAATGTCTTATTATTATTTTGCACAAGTCATTACCTTTTTTCTTAGCGTGGTTAGTATCTTAACGATTCTGTGTCTATTGGTATGCTAATTCCAGTGAGTCCTGGTTTGTTGAAGTAAGAGAATTATGACTGATTGCTCAGATGGGTATTTGGTTTTCTATGGTTGATGATAGAACGAGGATATAATGGTGATTACATTTTTCCTTTGCCAAAGGATTTAAGACAGTCCTCATGTCTACTGATTGTTTGGTTTTTATTCCCTGCCTAGATGACACCAGTGTAGAGATCTTTTCAGTTGTATTTATAAGCCTTTTCCATTAGAAACTTAAACCAACTTATCTTCATGTGATCACACTGTATATAGTCTGTTTGATGGATAATGTGAAAAAAGCAGTACAAGGAAGAGGAATGACTCCTATGCTGTCTCTTCACCAGATGGTCATTAAGTAATTTAGTTTTCTTCTTCTTTGGAATTTAGATGGATTTGCAGCAGGTGGGTTTTAGAGTTGTTGAGAAACAGATTGTTCTACATTCTTTGTGCTATAACCAAAGCCAACGCAGTGAAATGTTCCTAATTGTGAACTTTAGAGTCCCTTTGACACATTGCAACTTTATCTGATAAATTTAGATTTGAGGCCTTAGTCATTTAGCATCTGCCAGTTGGATTGTTTGTAACTTTGCTTCTTGGGAGCTCTAGCAATATTCTGTCGTTTAGTGCGGATTCCAATCATTAAGCACAGAGCCTAACATTACATCTGTTTACACTTGGAAGATTTGTATCAGCAGATTGCTACCAGTTATGTATGTTGTTTCCTGCAAACATACAACGATTGGCTAGAATTGTCATTATGATTGTAACACAGTTGGAAGCCCTGTAGTTCACTAGAGGTTTAATTAATTGCAACAACTTGACGTTCAATACTTATCGGCCTGATTAAATATGATACTTAATTAGAAGGCTAAATCGCAAGCTCTCATATTTAATATGGTGAAGCAAATTCTGAGTCATGGCTCAAGTTTGTTAGTGGAAATTAGAACCATCCATGGTTGATTGCTTTTAGACATGCTGCATTTCCTATGAAATATGTCTTGTAATATATCAGTCATAACCTGTCATGCAAATACACTTGGGAGTGAGCCAAAAGCGAGCTTCTGATCGACCATTGCATCTTGTGGTTCATTGCTTCTGGCTTTCAGTCAAATACTCTGATTAGTTCTTTCACTGTCTAAGGGTATAATACTACTTATTGTTAGACTTATTCAACAGCAATTTCAGCTTTAAATCTTTCTATGAGATGGTTCGGTTTCTTCTTCCAAATATGTGGTAGCCTGGAAATTACATTTGACATTTCCGGAAGCTGAATCCTATGTTCATGGACTATAGGTTCTTAATGTGATAATTGAGGACCTGTTTCAAGGGCATCCTATCAGTCAAAGAAAGCTCAAAGAACTTCTTGGTCATACTCCGTCCCAAGTCCTTGCTGGAGCTGTACTTGGCATTTTGGTGTCTTGTTTTTGCTGTCAAGGTTGCTTAGTTGCAGCCTAATTCCCCAAATGCTGGCAATTTTGTACACATATTGTTCTCCTTCAACTGTACTGACGCACATTGTGTCCAAATATAGAAATTTGAAGCTACATCCTTCTCTCGTTTCTTCTCTTTGCAAGCTGTATATGGCTGTTGAAAATACTTTGGCAATTTTTTGCTTCTTAACCTTTCACGAACGGAACCAGATTCTCTTTACCTATTACCTGGATCCACATGTGTCTCACATATTTGTATGAATGAGATTACATGGAATAGAGTTGGTACAGAATAGTAAGTATAGAGGATCTCATCCCTTCACAAACTGAAAATGACATCCCTTCCCAAACTGAAAATGACGCTGTCTCATGGTCAATGAACAATGCTTTATAATTCGTCCGAGTGTTACGTCAGCACTTTTACAGATATGCAAGCCATCTTCCTCGAACCTATCCGTGTTGCCAATTCGCATCACTTCAAACGTAAGCAAAACGTGGAGCACTTGTTTCTCTTTATTTTCCTTTGTAAAAGGTTTAGAAGAAAAAAAGAAACACTTGTTATGACATAAGCAGTAACCTATTCCTGAACTTTCCAATCAGTACACGAGTTTGCGGGTCTCTCGGACTTGCTCTATCTCAAACTCATACATCACTCGTGAAGTTGAGCTAGTAACCTAAAAATAGGTTAAAAAACTTGATTTTCCTGGTTAGAAAGACACCAAGAAGAAAGATTGTAAAATGGGTACTTCCTGTTTTGTCAGTAAGATAGATTGGTGATAACAAGACTGATCTCTCAATAGGTTCTATCCATCAAGTTCATCCTTGTTGCATAATGTTATGCAATTTGACTCAAAAAGATGCTTTCTTCTAAACTTCTACCACCAGTACTCGATTTTGCGTTTACTCTTACTGCTTCTCTTTAACCATTTCGAATATAAATTAATTTAAGTTCCTTATGTTTGATAATCTATTTAGAACGTATAACTTTTAAATTATTATGTTTATATCATAATTTATTAATTTTTTTCCAAAGATAACACTCTTAAATTTTACCAAAATATAAAAAAAGTCTTAAATTTTTATTCCTCATCACAATATTTAGGTTAATTACAAAAAAATCTTTTAAAAAGTGATAATAAAAATTTGAGCATTTAATTGTCACTTTTTTAATTTCAAGCTATAATTATAAAATTAAGTAAATTTATTTTATAATATTTTTCAAGTTGAATGTATTGTGACGTGGCACACGCAAAAGTATTTATCAGCACCTCAATTTAAAAGAAAATTTTTTAAAACAATAAAACTGACCCTTAGACAAATGAAAAATCAGTCAAAAGAAAAATAAAAGAACAAAAAGTAACGGCCGACATCATGAGTTGACAGACAGGGAGCCGTTGAATTAAATCATTTGACTATGTAATGTAATACTCGTACCTAAGCAAAAGTATGAACAGTAATACATATATATATTGTATAAAATACGACATTGGAAAAAGGAAATCAAGACGAAGGTTCGGAGGTTGGACATTTTGTTTTAAAAATCAAAAAACAAAAGCTACATATCAACGATCTTCCCGTGAAGAACAGGCCATTTTCACTCTACACGTATTCTACTTTGCCCGATTCTCTCTCTCGGAGACGATGTTTGTTTGTTAAGCGTAGGAATTGGTTATTGGATAATATGAATTTTACTAAAAGTAGATTTGATTTTTTAGTTCTGGCTTACTCCTGCTAATCTTCTTCGGTTCTTCCAACCCTTTCGGTAAGAATCCTTTTGTTTACATTTAATTTTTCTATGTGCTTAATCGTCCAAATCGTTGCTTCTTTTCTCAGTCTTCGTCGATAGTTTGCTTCTCTTTTTGTCTTTTTTCAACGTTTTGATTCCGTTATTTCGATCTCTCCTTTAAACGATCATTTTGGCCCTGATTCGCTTTAGCTTCGGCTCCGATTTATCGGAGTTTGGCTCTTCTAGGATTTTTGTACAGGTCGGTTTGGTTTGTACTTTAGGGTTTTACTTGATCATTATGAGTTTTTTATTAGATGGCCATTAAAGTGGAGTACAAGAACATAGAGTGATATTTTTTATTTGTAAAGTGTTGATGTCGTAACTGAAATAATTTGTGCGAGAGGGAGAGGGGGAATAGCTTAAAAGAAAAGGAAAATGTCTATTGCTGGTGTTGCTCTCACTCCCATTCAGAATGACCCTGCTTTGCCATCTGATTATGGCAAGGCCCAACCTGGTGTGTTCTCTGAGGAGTCCATTATGGTGTATCTATCAGTTGGGGGGTCTATGATGCCCATGCGTGTTTTGGAGTCTGATTCTATTGACTCTGTGAAGCTACGGATTCAATCACGTAAAGGGTTTGTTGTAAAGAATCAAAAACTGGTTTGTGGAGGCCGGGAGTTGTCGAGGAGCAACTCTCTTGTCCGTGATTATGGCATTGGTGATGGGAATGTTCTGTATTTGGTTCTTAGGCTGTCTGATCTTCAGGTTATAAAAGTTAGGACTGTGAGCGGGAAAGAGTTTTCGTTCTGTGTAGAGCGGGGGAGGGATGTTGGGTATGTGAAGCAACAGATTGCGAAGAAGGAGAAGAAGTTTTATGATCTTGATGAGCAAGAAGTGATTTGTGATGGGAAACCACTTGAGGATCAATGGCTCATTGATGACATTTGTAAATATCGTCATGACGCTGCTATACCTTTGTTAGTAAGGAAATCTGTGAAGGTCCGGGCAAGGCCAGTGGAGAAAAACTTAGAATTGTCCATTGAGGTCCCACGAGTGAGCGATCGAGACACAGGTAGGAGATGGTATGATGCTGCTGACGACGATAATGATAGGTCAAGCTTTGAAGTTAGCAGAAATTTTTTTCCAAGAAAGCCTACTTACACGGATTTTTTGTTGGAGCCAATTGTTGTCAACCCCAAAATTAATCTTCCCTCTGAAGTTTGGGACATGATTAACTCTACATTTGATGGGTTAGATAGCAGGAATGACCCGATTAGGTCTATGGAAGGTACAGGAGGGACTTACTTCATGCAGGATTCACGGGGACAGAGATTTGTTTCTGTTTTCAAGCCCATTGATGAGGAACCAAATGCCGTAAATAATCCTAATGGCCTACCGGTATCTCATGATGGTGAGGGGCTGAAAAAGGGCACAAGAGTTGGAGAAGGGGCTCTCAGGGAAGTTGCAGCTTACATTTTGGATCATCCAAAGAGGGGACGCAGGTCCCTGTTCTGTGCTGAGAAGGGCTTTGCTGGGGTACCACCTACAGCTATGGTCAAGTGCTTGCATAAACGTTTTAATTACTTGGGGGATATAAGCACCAAGATTGGATCCTTGCAGATGTTTATGGAGAACAGTGGAAGTTGCGAGGATATGGGTCCTGGTGCCTTTCCATTGAAGGAAGTTCATAAAATTGCTGTACTGGATATACGGATGGCAAATGCAGATAGGCATGCTGGGAACATCTTACTGAGCAAAGATGCAGAAAGTGGCCAGACTGTGTTGATTCCAATTGACCATGGATACTGCTTGCCAGAAAGTGTAAGTGTTGTTACCTTGAGTAATTTTTCCCGCAAGTCAATGCAACTTCTTGTCCTTTGGCTTTTGATTTCTCTACACAGTTTTTGTTAATATTTCTCTGGTTTGGTTTCATCTCATCGACAGCAATTTGTGGTTTAAACTCCATTGCTAATATCATCATTCATGTCTCATTATCAACATTGCATTTTTGTTGCAGTTTGAAGATTGCAATTTTGATTGGCTTTATTGGCCCCAAGCTCGTCAACCTTTTGACTCTGAGACTGTTGACTCCATAAAATCACTGGATGCTGAAGCAGATATATCCCTTCTGAAGTTTTATGGATGGCAGTTATCAGTTGAATGTGCACGCACACTTCGTATCTCCACCATGCTTTTGAAGAAAGGTGTTGAAAGGGGGTTGACCCCTTTTGCCATTGGAAGCATAATGTGCCGAGAAACCTTGAAGAAAGAATCCCTGATTGAGGAGATAATCCAAGAGGCTAAGGATTCTGTGCTCCCGTGCTCAAGCGAGGCTGCATTCCTTGAAACTGTTTCTCATATCATGGATCGTCACCTTGATGAGACTGCCAGATCTCTGCCGTGAAGTGCTAAACTATGTCTTCAACATGGGTATTTGTTAGTGAATATATAGTGTACATATGCATGTAAGGCAGGGCTGAGAACTTGTTTACGAGGTTTCGAGGAATTCCTCTATTTATTTGTTTGCAAATTCCCATTCTTTCATGACAATTAGTATGACGCTTTCTGATGGAACAGGTAGAAGGCTTGATGTTTTTCATCATGAACGGAGAATAATTGCACTGGAAAACAGTATCTCAGTTTGTAAACATTTCTCTCTGTAATTTATGTTCTTGACTTTTAGTCATGACCTCATTTCCAAAGTTTGAGTAGATTTAGCCTCATATCACAATTCCTCTTTGCTTTAATGCGTCTAAAAAGAGAAAATAATAAGATGACTGCTGATTCTGTCTCCCATTGAAAACACAAATTCGCTTTGTATATAACGTAAACAACAATTAGCAACTACTTTTAACAGTTTTGGATTTAATAAGGAACTGGTAGAAAACAGTAATAAAGCACAGGAGGATGTTATTCTAAAGAGACAAAGGACACTCATGCTCTATCAGGGAAGCATTTTATTGCTTGGTTTGATTAGTTCAAAAGGCGTTAAGACATTCGGTGGAAAGTTGTTACAGATACTGATATCCTAGTGTGCCAGTACTCGGGCCGAAAGCTAGACCAGGAGGAACTAGCTAGAATTTCCTTTGAAGTGGACCAAGGAAGCAGTGGCATCCTCTACTAAACTGGCTCCAGTTGCGGCATAAATCCTCCGAGATGAAAGATGAGTAGTTTAACTATCAGGTTACTATTTACACACTTCTTCCATTTTAAAGCTCTTAAACGATGCCAGATTGTCATTCACAAGGTTGATTGGTCCATGGTCAGTGTTACTCGTTATTCGTGCAAGTGTTCAAGGAGGTCTATTCAGCATTCTAAAGTGCAGAATTAAGACTTGTCTATAGGTTATGTAAACATATGAAAACAAAATGAATTTTCCAACATTAACATCCTTATATCATCAACATGCTTCGGTTTGGATGATTACACTTTAATTCTCTTCAATGACATACAGCTTCTATGGATAATTGTCTACATTTGGTTGCAAATGGAGATCAGAAAGAAATCAATATACACCACAATGTAGTCCATCTACAATTTATGCTCAACTATTGGAATTAACATACATCATGTATATAAAGAGAGAGTGATCGAAGCAGACGGAGGAAGTTCATTGAGAATTCATTAAGCTTTAGGCCTCCAGTATCAAACATAAAGGTCCTCAAAATCATCTTCCATCTGTTTACAGTATTACCACTTACAAGAAACACAGCACACACGTAGAGCAAGAATGAGAGAGACAGAGACAGAGATAATCAGCTCTAACCACAGAGATTCGGTATGCAAGCCCCACCTTCAGGGTTCTGCTGTTCTTTCCATATCCTCCCCGTAACTCGCAGTTTTAACTCTTTCCTATCCCCTCCAGAGAAGAACAGTGCCATGTTACGCTGTATTATGAGGCCATCATGGCTGTCCCTAACTTTTCTATGGCTATCTCTTATGCTTCTTGGGGTGCCTTCCCAGATGAGTTTCCGCCCATATCCACCAACCTCCAGACTGTAACTGTAGTTCCTCGCTTCTGTCTCATCGCCCATAAATCTGAGAAATGCAATATAAACAGGGGCCATTCCCAACTGGAAAGCTTCAAAATGGAGGCAGAAGTATTGACCAAAACAGTGGAAAACCTAAACAAGTTGAAACAAAAACATAGTTCAGTGCTAAACTGGAAGAAGAACCTGTATTACTACAAGGAACAGAGAATTAAGACAGCTGATGCACATAATCAAATGCAAAGCTATCAGTTCGGAAGGGAATAATGAACATTGAAATTTAACAATAAGACTAAATGAAATCCAATTTGTCTAGATAATGAAATCCTCAATGGATTAATTTATCACTCTGTCAGGTTTTGTGGACAAGGGCATACTTGAATGCATTTCCGAGGACTAGGCAGGTGGTCAACAAAAAGGACTTCGGATCATGATATCTTACCATTCCATCATTGTTTGCAAGCTATACTATTTAGTAATAGCTGGCAAGTTATAAAAGCTATCGTCATCATTCTTATAAGTAGGCATCAATTCTGTTCTATGTAACATCCCAAAACTGATGAATCCCGAACATGATTCAAATGCTAATTACACGACTAGATCTATTATGGATAACACTTTGCATGACCTTACAACCTGGAAATCCATGGCAAAACTTGCTGTTTTATTCAATAAACTTACTGTTAACATCCATGTAGCATTTTCAACTTCACGGGGATTGGACTTCACATATCGATGGTTAAAAGTACAGCCCGAATGCATGTCCACCTTGTGATCATCCCGTAGATGAGCAACAAGGAAAGGGATATCACCAGTAACAGCACATTCCGATCCAGCATATGGACAGTTGTATGGTCTGAAGTTACATAAACCCTCATGTTTGAGTTTGCTGTAGTAAGGAAAAATCTCCGGGCATCCAAGAATCATGTACTTGCAAGGCAACTCAAGTGACTCAGCAACTTTCTCCAAAGCTAGACATCTAATATCGCCAAGCTCCTGTCTACAAGTGGGGCATCGGTTATGCACTCTTGTTTTACATGTTGAACAAAGCGTATGACCGTTGTGGCACTGTAGACAATTTCATAATCACATTAGCCAAAAGCATGGCAGCTGAAAAAGTAATAGACAACACAGATAGCACCCAAATCCAAATTGACGACCCCTCCAAGCTAAACTGCACTCTATATTGCTAATTAGTAACTAAAGGTTTGCATTTTCACCAAATTTCCACAAAATGCTAAAAGATAGTCCATAACCATGATAGCAAAATTTCATGTTTCAAACCATGCAATCTATCCAAAACTCTTTCCAATTCATAAAACCCTTAGTTAGGTAATGAGATTATTTATTTAAACCAAATTAGTCACTTTGTAGAGAGACAAATCTTCCTCAAAACTTCAGCTGCTGAGATGGCCTTTCTTTTTTTATCATGCTATTAAACATATGTTAGGTATGGAATACTAAATAGAGAAAGTTATGGGTTTTGGGAATTTTAACATGTTGAACTAAATTGATACTTGAATAAAATTTAAGAGACCTATAACTTTTAATTTACCAAAAGTATGGCCAAGATGGCTCGATTTTCATTTTAAAATATTTTTTAATTTATATTTCTCCAAGATTTTATGAACTTGTTTAATCTATATTTATCATTATTATGGTTAATTAAAGTCAAACGAAATTCCAATAGAGGCTCAATAAAAAAATCAACTTAGCATTTCATAATACTAAGTGTTTTGATGGAATAACCTCATCTAGATCTCAATAGTTTAATATCTTGATAAATAATTTGATAGGACTCAGATTCAACAAATAATTCTCAACTCACGAATGAATATTTAATCAAGGAAACAAAATAAGAAAAAAGGTTAAATTCATTCAAGGAGTTGATGAAACAGTGAAGTAAGAAAAATGGGAACCGATGCCCCTCTCCTCACAATCAAAATATCCATACCCCCGATCCTTACCATCATTCCCCTTTTAACTAACAAGCGCAAAAGAAACTATAACTAACATTATTCCATTGCTGCCATCTGTCATTTTCGAATTCTGCCACCTATCACTGCTTTTTAGCCCTTCTGGAATAAGTGATCTTAATAGGAGGTCTATCAATTCCTCCTCCAGGTGGAAAAAAGGAAACTGTTGTTGTTTCATCACATCGCTGAGTTCCCAAGTGGCCTTGAATTCCAGCTGGTCCTTCCACTTGACTAACACTTCTTGTTGGCCACCAGAATTTCTTGACTGCAGTACCTGTTGGCTCAACTAGCCATTCCAGCTCTAGACTCAAATGAAGGGGCAGTGGCTGTGGGTGTTGGCTTGCACCCAAGGCTTTCTTAAGTTGGGACACATGAAAAACTGGGTGTACAATTGAATGAGGAGGTAGATCCAGCTTATATGCTACTTGCCCAACCTTCTCCAGGATGCAAAATGGCCCAAAAAATTTCGGGGATAATTTTTCACTCAACTTCTTGGACAAAGAACGTATTCGATAAGGAACAAGCTTTAAGAATACATGCTCACCAACTGAAAACTGCAGATTGCGTCTATGTTTATCAGCCTCACTCTTCATTCTTGCTTGAGCTCGTGCCAATTGCTGTTTTAATTCATCTAAGATGACATCCCTTTGCTGCAAGTGTCTCTCCAAATCTTCCACCCTTGTCTGTTGACTCCCAAATCTGAACAATGGAGGTGGATCTCTCCCACGCACCACACGGAATGGCGTCATCTTTGTAGACTCGTGATAAGTCGTGTTGTACCAATACTCAGTCCAAGCCAACCATTGACTCCATTTGCGGGGATTCTCATTGGCAAAGCAACGTAGGTAAGTTTCGACACACCTATTCACCACCTCAGTCTGCCCATCAATTTGAGGGTGGTAGGTTGTGCTGCGATGTAGGCGTGTCCCCTGCAACTTGAATAATTCTTCCCAAAAATGACTTAGAAAAACTTTGTCGCAGTCTGAAACCAAAGTCCTGGGAACACCATGCAACTTAACGACTTCTTTGCTGAATAACTCAACCACTGTCTTGGCATTATATGGATGTTTCGAGAGAAGGAAATGTGCATATTTGCTCAATCAATCAACTACAACCAAAATTGATGTATAGCCCTCTTATTTAGGTAAACATTCGATAAAATCGAGTGATAAATCATCCCAAATCTGTTGAGGAACTGGTAGGGGTTGCAACAATCCCGTTAGCGATGTCGTTTGATGCTTATTTCGTTGGCAAATCGAACATTCAGCTACATTCCTCTTGACCATCCCCTTCATTCCTTCCCAATAAAATTCTCACTTTTAAGCGCTTGTAAGTGCGCAAAAATCCAAAATGCCCTCCCACAACTCCATTATGATACTCAAATAAGAGGTGTGAAATGAGAGGAGATTTCTTGGAAATCACCAGCCTTCCTTTGTATAGTAGCAACCCGTGAGTCAATGCATAGTTAGGCCATGCATCCGAACCCGTTTCTAACTCTCTTTTGATCTGTGCTAGCTTCTGATCATTCTCTGTTTCAGACCTGATTTGTTGCTCTTCTGCCACTCCAGTCAAGGTAAGGGCTGTGAAGGTGTGTTGAACTGCTGTAGGCATGCGTGATAAAGCATCTACTGCTCTGATGTCTATCTCGGATTTGAATTGGATGTCAAAATCATACCCAATTATCTTAGATACCCACTTTTGATAGTCTTGAGGTACTACACGCTGCTCCAAGAGGAACTTCAAGCTCTTTGGTCAGTGAAGATAGTGAAATGTCTTCCCAACAGAGAGTGTCTCCATTTTTTCACAACGAGAACAACCGCCATTAACTCTCTCATAAATTGGTTTCAATCTGTTACGGGTTGATAAAGTTTGACTGAAATATGATATTGGCCTTCCTTGCTGCATAAGAACAACTCCTACTCCAAAACTCGATGCGTCAGTCTCCAAAATGAAAGGTTGGTTGAGGTTAGGCAATGCAAGTACTGGTACTGCAACCATAGCCTTTTAAGTTGTCGGAATGCTTCTTCAACTGTTTCATCCCAATGGAAGGCATCCTTCTTGAGCTGCTGTGTAAGGGGTAAAGCTATAGTGCCATAACCAGCCACGAAACACCGGTCAATAACCTGTCAAATCAAGGAATTCCCGTAATTGCCTCAAAGTTTTTGGAGATGGCCAATCAATCATAGCTCGCACCTTTTCTTTATCCACTGCCACTTCGTCAGAAGAAATCCAGTGGCCTAAATACTCAATACTCCTTTGATTGAAAACACACTTCTTGGCATTCAAGTATAAACAATTCTTAGCCAAGGCTGAAAATACTACTTCTAGGTGATGTTCATGCTCCTCCTCATCAACACTATACACCAGAATATCGTCAAAAAAGACTAGAACAAACTTTCGGAGATAAGGTTGAAATACCTTATTCATCAGTGACTAAAAAGTGGCCGGTGCATTAGACAAACCGAAAGGCATTACAAGAAACTCGTAGTGTCCTTCATGAGTGCAGGAAGTTGTCTTAGAAACTTACAGCCGCTTTCACTCGAATTTGGTGGTACCCAGACTTAATATCTAGTTTTGAGAAGGTGGTTGCTCCATGAAGCTCGTCCAAAAGTTCATCAATGACAGGAATTGGAAATCAATCAAGAACAGTTACTCTATTTAGAGCACGGTAGTCCATGCAAAACCTCAACTACCGTCATTTTTCTTGAAGAGTAATACCGAGCTGGAGAAGGGACTAGTGGAAGGTTGGATAATTCCCATTGAACACATTTCTCGCACCAACCTCTCTATTTCATTTTTCTGGAAGTGTGGGTATCTGTAAGGTCTCACATTAACTGGTGCAGCCCCTGGCTCTAGCTGAATTGCATGCTCAATTGCTTTTTTTGGAGGTAGCCCAATCCTCTCGGTGAACACCTTTGGACATTTATCTTTTAGAGATGCAACATTTCCTTCTAGAGCCAGTGGCTCTGGTGTTACTACCTTCTCAGTGAGCATCTAATGAAACTCTATCATTACCCCATATCCTTCTCTCTGAACCTCCTTTGTAAGTGCCTTTAGGGATACCCCAGCTTTGTTGAGGGTAAGGTCCCCTTTTAAAGTCACTGAAGCTTCTCCCCCTTTGAATCTCACCAAATGCTTGGATCATTGTTGTCCAGCCAAGAGTTCCGAACCAAGTGACCACCAAAATCACGTCCACATTGCCTAAAGGAATTAGCAAGAAATCTTCTACTACTTCCAAATTCTATATCTCTACTCGAAGCCACCAAAATACCCCCTTGCCCTTCACCGAGACCCCATTCCCCATCAATATCCCAAAATTATAAGTGGTCTCCAGAGGTAAGTTTAGTTCAGACGCCAACTCCGTTGAGATGAAATTGTAGGTAGCCCCACTATCAATCATTACATTCACATCTTTACCCTCAACCTTCCCCATCATTCTAATCGTCCCAGGAGTTGGAATTCCAAAAACCAAATTTAACGAGAGCTCAATAGTTTCAGTGGCTCTTATGTTGATAGTATCTCTTTCTTCAAGCTCGATCATCACTTCGTCCTCCTTGCCCACCTACTCCTCAAGGGAATCCTTGTCTTCGTTGTGGATTAGAAGGATTCGTAATTCCTTTCAACAGACATGCCCGGGTCTGAACTTTTCATCGCAATAGGAGCAAAGTCCCTTGGCTCGCCGTGCCTGGATGTCAGTCTCCCTTGGCTCGCCGTGCCTGGATGTCAGTCTTCGTCAGTCTTAATCGACATTGCAACGTCTCCATGGTTGTCTTCACAGTGTTGTGGGTTAGAGAGATAAATCCGGTTCCATACCCGATTCCCCTTGTATCTCTGTTTCCTTCTTGCTTTTAGGGTGGTCCGTTTTCTTTGAATCCTACCCAGTCCAAATCCCCTTTTGAATCCACCAAGTTGTTGGGGGTCTTAAAGCAAGGTTTTTGTCTTCCAAATGTTGGGCAGTTAACAGAACTTCTCTCAACCCAATTGGGTTAAGCACTTTAAGCTCAGCTCAAATTTCTGGTCTTAAACCCTTAAAAAATGTGCTCTCTAACACTTCCATGGACAACTCCAGTAAAGCTACCGATAAAACCTCAAACCTCCGCTGATATTCAACCAGCGAGCCTTCTTGTTTGATATCGAGGAATTGTTCATACAAATTTCCTCTTTGTGTCAACCCAAAACGATGAAGAAGTTGTTGTTTAAGATCAACCCAATTGCAGAATGGCTGTCAAACTTCCGACCACCGATACCAGGCTAAGGCATCTTCTTCAAAACACACAGCCGCAGTCATTAGTTTCTCCGCATCGCTCAAACAATTCATTTCAAAGTATCGCTCTGCTCAGAAAATCCACCCTTATGGATTGTCACCTCCAAAAACGAGTAACTCTAAACGTCGACCACCTCTCCAAAAATTTTCAGCCCCATTCATTTCCTCCAAAGGTGCGGAACTCCCAGCTCTCCCCATGTCTTCTACATTTTTATGCCCATTCACTAGCACTCGCAACTCTTCCCAAGGAGTTTCTTCCACCCCCTTAGCCGACACCCCTTCATCCGTGATCTCCTTCCCTTTGGCTTTGTCTCGTTTCAAACTCTCCATGAGCTCAATCACACGAGCCATCCCCAGCTCCAACCCATCCACCTTTCATTCCAAACCAGTGAGTCTCATAATATTATCCTTCATTCCATCAACTAATTCTTCGACCTCCTTCTCAACAGATTCTATCTTCCCCTCAACATTTTTCAGAGCCATTAAACCAGCTCTAATACCAAGTTGATAGGATTCAGATTAAGTTCTGTTGAGGTGTTATAAATACTATGATAAATATTTTTAAAACATGTTCTCCTTTAATTTGAAATCAAGAGGACTAGATGCTCTCAGAAACACCGTATTGTTATTTTTCTTTTTATGTATACCCTATATAATTATAAAATAAGTTCAGGATGAGTTTATACTTATATTTTTGCATTTTAGAATGATATTTTAAGATTATCTTTGATGCTTATGACTTTTATGGTCATAAGAATGAACCTTCCCAAAGTGGTAACAGGATAAAATTTTGGATATGAATCTAAATTGTGAAATAGGATTAGAATTTAGACACTAGTTGATCTAATACACTAAACCTATTCTTCAAAACTTTCAGTTTTTCTAAATCTTTTAAACTCTACTACTCTGCATCTCAACTAAGAAGCCCTAGCAGTCTAATTCTTCATAAATTGAGTTCAAAACAACCAATGATTCGACAGCAAGTTCAGTTCGCATCCAACAAAAGACTTTGCCAAACAATTAATCACAAAATAGGATCAAAACCCAGAAATCAAAATGAAACAATAACAAATAATTAGAAACCCATACCATATGTAAAAACTAGTAAAAGGATCAAACCTGATGGATTGGAGGGTACATGGAATTGGTACAAACAGGACATTCGAGTAGCTCGTGGACACTTGTCGTGTGAATCCCTGAGGCCACAGTATTGCTATTATTGTTGTTGTTGTTGTTATTGTGTGGCTTGGAAACCGAAGCAAATGGATGAGGAAGCTGATGGATCTCATCCTCATCTGTTAAATCTGAAGATGGCGGACTATCAATGATATCCAGTTCCATTCACACAACAAAAGCCAAATCTCAAAACTTTAGGGGCTAAACTCAAATGGGAACTTCGATTTAGACTGTTTATTCTCAAAATAAAGCGAAACAACGTCGATTCAAGGAAGAAAAATAGTAGGGTTTCTTCACACATAAAACGAAGAGAAACGGAGAAAAAGGTTGCTGGGAACTTTGTATTTGCAGAGATTCACTCCATTAAAAGAGAGGTGCTTTTCTTCATCAGTCAGAGAAGAAGAAGAGGAGCGTCAAGATTGAAACTTTGCAGAGCCGTTTGATCGTGAAAATCCAGCGGCTTTAAGTGAAGATAGAGAAGAGAGGGTCAGTTCGGGTCGGGTCATACACACAGCAAAAGATGGCTTTTTCAAGAGACAGATAATACATTACGGATTAGGTATAATCATTAAAAAGGAAACCGTGGAGAGTGGCAAAAGAACTTCCCTTTTAAATTCTCTCCTTTTGTTTTTGTTTATTTAGTTTCCTCTTTTTATTCCAACACCGGTAGAAATCGTCAGGACCCTCAAGTCATAATGCTTATAGTGTTGGTTAACTACTAATTAGTGTTTACATATAAAATACACGATTATGTTCTAAACAGTCAAAAGAACTTTTTGTGTACTCCCTACTCTTCTTCCTCGTTAAGAGTCAATTGTTACATAGAAAATGGGATCTTAAAAGGAGGATGTGAACAAGTGTTCGACAAGGAGAGGAAGAGTTTCTAACACTGAATTGAACGGAATAGTTGGAACAGAACAGGATGGAGATCATAAGTACCCAATGGGCCACTTGCCATAAAAATCTGACGGGTGATGAGAAAAGACTACATTGCTTAACTCTGCCTAAACTAATGTTGCGAATACTGCAATAAATTTGGTAACGAATTAGATTCTAATACGGTAGTATATCGTTGTCAGTCAATATTAGGTACTATTTTGAGTAATTTTTTAAATTTATAAAATAGTTCTTAAATTTTTTTAAAAATTATAAAAAAATCCGTTACCATATTGTACAATTGTACTGTATATTTTTAACTTTGTCTCCAAAAATCATAATAATAAATAATAATCACAATTAATATGAAATAACAATAATTTTTAAGATATTTCACATATAAATAATAATCACAAGTTTAATAAAAAAATAATCATCATCGTACAAATATAAAATTAAAAATAATACAAAATATTTAAAATATTACAATTTCAATTTTCATTATATAATAAATAATAATTAGGTCAAAACATCCAATAAAAAAATAATAAATATCATTAAATCTCAAATTATTACAATTTACAATAAGAGTTCGTGATAAGGAAATAATTAAGTAGAATTGAAACATGAAACAAAAACATATCGTATTTAATTTACTATTAATTAAATATATTATATATTTAATTAATTAAAATTAATTATTACTAAAATTCTAAATATCTTAATTTAATTTATAATTTAATTTAATTTAAAAAATTAATTTGATAATTATTAATAAATATAATTAAATTTAAAATATATTTTTAAAATATATAAATTTTAAATAAAATTTGATTTAATAATTAAAAAATATATATAATAAATATTAGTTTATAAATAATAACTTTTAAATTATTTATTTTAAAAATAAAATATTTTTATTAATACTTTATTAATAAAC
>JANQAP020000094.1:850752-863347 GCA_026874005.2 Erythroxylum coriaceum
ACATATGATCACATTAGTATTTTAAAAAGAAACATGTTACTATTGAAGAACATTATCATTATCATCAATACTAGTGGCAATATCAATTGGTGGTGCCAAAGGATTAGGAGGTATTTCAACGGTTCTTTCATCGACAAAGTCTCTATCATTATAAAAATCAACCTATAAAATAGAATGCTAAGAATCAAATTGATTGTATTGAATATTTATTGTGGAAAGAACATTATTAAAAACTTCAATTCATTCATTTGGGAAAGGAAATTATTTCAGCTCCAATTATAAGGAGAGATCCTCATGTTTAAAAGGACAATAGGGAAATTTGCCTTCGTCGAAGATAACATGATCGGATATGTAAACTTGTTTTAAGCAAGGATCATAACATCGATATCTGTATTAAATTGTAACCAATATAGATATAACGATAACTTTTCTTATTGAATTTGTGGCCCCTTTGATGATGTAGAGAAGGAAAGAATAAACATCCTAGCACCCACAAGCCATCATAATTTTCCTCTCTTTGTTACAACTTAAAATATAAAGATTTATTTTTAATCTTTAAGAAGGCATCATGTTGATTAAAAATGTGGCAACAAAGAAAAATTCAGTCTACAAAAATAATAACAAATTTATATTAAACAATATGGTTAATCATGTCTCAACTATATGGTGACGTTTAAGTTTTGCGACCATTTCTTCTGGAGTCCTTGGGCAAGGTACGTACAACATAACCTTATAATCATTTGAATGGGTAAGAAAGACGTTGGGATTGAATTCTCCACCTTAATGACATTAAAAAATCTTGATCTTCTTATTAAACTAACATTCTATAGGTTTTTGAAACTTGAGGAAACAAGAATAAAATCCAAATTTCCTTTGCAAGGATAAAGCAAAGCCAAGCCAAGAGTGAAAAATCATCAATAAATAATAACATAAAATAAAAAATCATGATTAGAAGTAACAGGAGCTAGTCCCTAAATATCACAATATACCTTTTCAAGAGGAAAGTCCAATATTTTATTCTTTAAATTAAAAGGAAGTTTGTAGCTTTTCCAAGTTGACAACTAACACAAATTGATGAAGTAGCTTTCTAGTTTTTAACATCAATGACATTCTTTCCTTTTAAGAAAGATTAAATCTTTGAACTTAGATGACCAAGTCATTGGTGGTATAAAGAGAATGAGTCACTTCCTTTACTTGTTCTCAAAGCTTGTTAAAGTCTTGGATCCATAGTATAAATTTGTACTTGCTTTTACCCCTTTCCTATTATTTTCTTGTGATGATCCTTAACAGCAAAATCAAAGGAGGTAAATTTAACAATACAAAAATTATCTGAAGTGTCCTTACTTACAAATACTAAGTTTTTCTTTAATCTAAAACCACGAACACATCTTTCAACTTCATTTTTCCAGTATGAGCATTTCTAATAAGAGTAATAGGCAATTTATTTCTATAACCAATATAAACCACATCATGTACTTTATATGATTTAAATTGAGATGTACTACCTGTATCATTTGTCATATGAGTAGTTGTGGTTGAATATATAAAAAGGGGGGAGTTTTCTTTATTTAAAGTGAGAGATACTAAGGTTTGGGGAAGATCCTTTTATTAGTGTAAATAATTGAATATGTACCAGCAATATGATTCATTTTTCCGCAAATTTGATAACTTAGCTGACCATTTTTTCAATAGTTTAGTTTCATCTAGCTTCCTTTTCTTCTTTTAAGGCTGTTTTGTGCCACTTGCATTGTTGCAATAACCTATTAGAATAAAAATATTTCCTTTAGAATTAAAAATACAACCTCCTTTACCACTACACCCTTATGCACATTGCTAAAAAAGGCTTGATTATGTTCAATATAAACTTTTTCTTCCTCTTATTAAGTTCAAAGAGTTTGTTTTTATCCCTAAAAAGCAATAATAAATTAGGGTTAAATTCTTAGAACCTCCAAATGGTTTGACAAATTATCACATTAGTCCTTAACTTTTAAAGATATCAAATAATACCTCGGTTTTTGGTCATTGTATCGTCTGTTCCTTTACTCTCTATCTATCATTAAAAACCTTAATTATCCACATAAAAATGATGTCATATCACTTATTGGAGTCTACATGGCATATTTCTGCCACGTAAAAATGGCACGCGATGCTTTGCTTCATATAATGTCGTTATGTTATAACCCACACGATACCACATGGAGCTTCAAAATTTTCTAGTTATATCATCCCCCAAAATAGAACCTGGCATTTATAAAATTAGGGTTATCTCATTATAGGAAGTTTCTGAAGTAATTCCATCTTCATGGTTTTGACTTTTATTTTATGGGGAGTTGATTTATATTGACTTCTATGACCAATTTTGTTATCTTTTTCGTAATTATTTCATAGTATGTTATTAGCGATGTCATTAGCATCTTCATTATTTTTGGGCATTCATGAAATGCTTGTAATTGTCAACCTGGTAGCTGCAGGTTTTTGACACGAATAGTAAACAGTAACACATACTACATTTCATTGGTAACTATTTAAAAATTTCATAAAAGTTTCGTCTCTTTCTTTCAGACAATCGTGTCACCGTTGCTAAGTTTATAGTCGCTTAGGTTTACAGTTTGTACCAATATGAAACCTTGAGTATATGTTGAATTCTTAAACATTGTCTATAGTAGAATCCCCATAGACATTAGTATAAGCATACTTATAAACCATGCATCCATAGCCTCTATGAATAAAAAAAGTTTTGAAAGCAAATGTAACTTTGCTTAAAAAAACACTTGTTCAACAAGTTCTCTATTTGACTAGAAATCAACTGAAATGTATAACTTCTTTCGTCCATCCATATTTTTCACTAATTACTAATTTCTTTTCATCTTGTTAGGTTATTAAAGGTACTCGAATAGTAAAAGAATTACTATGGGTCTAGTTGAAATTCGCCAAGGAAATGGTAGGTTTAGTCCTTAAAGATATATGCACTTTACTTGAAAATGGTCTACATAATGCAAAGAATCACTTACTTTTGTATACTTCTTTTTAGGTTTTAAAAAGGAATGTGGCCTAACTACATATAATCCTTTAATATATATTATCTTGTAGCTAAGCCCATTTATATAATTTATGCATGTTGATCTCTAACTCTCACTTTATTGTCTATTATATGTTGTTAAAAGGAATCAAATTGTATTGAAATTGATTAAAATTGTTGAGTCTTGTATTTTTTTAGCAGGTTATCATTAAAGTAAAACATAGCTTAAACTTGAATCAGAAGAACTAGGCTTCTTTTATTTTTTGATACAAGTTGCAAAAAGTAGTAGAGCTTATAGGTTAGTCATTTACCACTCCTAATATGATTTCTATATGCAAAGATGAGTTAATATAAAGGAGAAGCAAGTATAGGAAAGAATGTTAATATTAGTTGCTACAGTTAGTTAGAAATTAGTTTCATACACTAATAAAGGAATTAGATATAAGATGTAAAATGTCAAATTATAGGGAAGAGTAAAAGCACACAAACAATTAATTTGTTTGACACATTGAGAGTGCTTAATCTGATTATATACATCTTAAAGGTTAAGAGCATAAACCTCCTATTTACATTATCCCATTGCTTTGTTCATAAATGTGAATCTTTCCTTTTATTGCTTATCTCTAATTTTAATTCTCTATAAATATGGTTTGATTGGCACATATATATTATTGTGTTCACATATGCACAAAATATAGATGCATATGAGGGCCTGAAGGTAAAGATCCCCAGGAAAACTCATAATTTCCAAACCTTATCCATAACTTTGTACAGCTATGTACCAGCATATCTAGGTTGGAGATTAAGATGATGTGCTTAAATGAATGATAGTATATTATCACCTAGTAATGATGTACTAGTCACCGAATATATGATGGGCTATTTGAATTCAACTAGGGCTATATGCATTCAAAAATTTTTCCAATTCATTGAACAATGCTTTTATGTTTGCAACATGATCAGTTTGCATTATCTTCTTATTCCTTTATACTTTAACGATGATAAACAATTATTCATATCATTGTCATCGATATCAATCAATGCGAATTATTGAAAGAATTCATACAACACTTACACAATCATATAAGTCAGTAGCATATTGAATTTGGATATATTTGATACTTCAATTACATAATGCGACATTTGTTTTTATTATAGATTCTATTTGAGGAATGGCAAGTATTTCAAATCCCATAATTAGGATTGAAAGCTTCTAAAAAGGATGCTTTGAATTTAAACCAGAAACGATATATAAAGGTAAAGAGAAAGATTGCTTTGGTTATGAGGTAAAAGAGATTACATTGATTGATTTTATGCTTAATAGTAAGAGGTTAAGGTATGGAGAAGTGTGGGATTTTACCTATAAATTAAAACATGAGTCCTTTGAAGATGGTTTGAGGCAATTACAGAATGATAATGATGTAAGGAGCTTAATTGGTGCAACTGAAGTGAGAAAAATGAAGATATTATAAGTGTCTATGGATGGGGGGAAGTACCTTAAATTAAACCAAGTTACTGGCCTTGAGGTTTATATTCCAATTGATATAATTTAGGATGATGATGAGGAGGAAGGTTTACCAACACCCATTAATACACCGATTCCAATACCCAGAGATGCACCCTCTTTTCAACCCATTACAATAGCATCTAGGGATGGAAATAGGTTGGGCCCTACTATCTCATGCCCTGTCTGAGATAGCAAGCCTGAGCCTTGGCCTAACCGGGCCTGAGGTAATCGGACTCAGGCCCAACTCGAATTATTATTTTTTAAAAATAAAATGTCAAATCAACATCGTTATGTCATTACACGTCAAGCCTTCAGCCAGGCTAGGCTTAGGCCCAGACAGTCTGAGCCTAAGGCCCGACCCAAGTTCCAATCAACTCAGGCCTGACCCGTTGACTTGGAGCTGGGTTGGGTTGGGTAGGCTGAGCTCGGGCCCAATTGTCATTCTTACCAATGACATAAACTTGAAGCACCAAATGATTCAAATGACCTATCATAACATGAAATCTAATCAACAGATATTAGTGACTTAAGATATTCAAGTGAAGATATTCCAGATGATATCTATGGATGTGCTACAGAAGAAGAGTTACCTGCCATAAGTGAGTGGTAAACTAGTGTTGAGAATATTTACTTAGGTAATGATGAGGTTGATGTTAATGATGACGATATTAGTAGCCTAGAAGGACATTCTGATGAGAAGAGGAAGAAGATGCCTAAAAATTTGCACTTTTGCTCTCCTATTTTAGATGACGAGAGACTTATTTTGAAGCAAGGAATGAAATCTGATTTTGTTGACATAATCAGGAAGACTTTGAAGAGCGCAAGCATTTATATGGGATTTGTCTATGTTTTTACAAATAATGAAAGGTTAAGAGTTACTGTAGTGTAAGAAGAAATGTATATAGAAAATAAATGGAAGCCTTACATAAGATAAAATTGCATTCCAGATGAAGACATTCCATGATTCTTATTCTTACGAGAGATCGTTTGATAGTAAAAAAGTTAATTACAAGTAGATTGTTTGAAGGTATTTAGAACACTTCATAGATTGTCCTATTTGGGATATAAATGGTTTAAGGGGGCTATTTTAAGAGATTACAAACATCAAAGTATAGTTAAGAGGTATGCCTTATATTTATTGGTTAGAGACGAAGGAGCACAATAGAAAAGGTTGAGAGGGTACTTCTTTGGCGATGATGGAAAGCAATAAAAGCAGTTTGCTATACATTAGACCTCCTAAAGATGTGTTTGACTCATGCTATATATGGGTTGAACAAGTAAAATTTGTGTTTGTTAATATTTGTAAACTAATAATATGCGTTGATAACTGTCATTTAAAGATAAACTATGGTGGTCAGCTATTGATAGCCATTATAGAGGACTCAAATGATTATATACTTCCATTGGCTTAGGCTGTTGTACGAGTTGAGAACAAAGAGAGTTAGAAATGGTTTTTAGGATGTTTATTGGATAATATTAGCGATGATCAATCATGGGTGTTCATGAGTGATAGACAGAAGGTAACAAAGAGAAATATTCTTAATGTAAATTTTATAATTTCCCTTCTTTCTTACTGAACATATCTTTATCATGTGATGCAGGATCTACAAGAACTGTTTGAGCATGAGTACGTATATTTTGACCATTATTATTATTTTAGGCATTTGTGAGCCAATATACAAAGCAAGTATAAACTACCAACCATTTACAAATACCATATGTGGAATATTGCTTTAGATTGTACACAACAAGGCTATAAGCAATAAATGAGCAAAATGAAGAGCATGAACAAGAATGCCCATGTTTGGTTAACAAATATTCCCAAGAGGAGATGGTGTAAACATGCATTGACAAACGACACAAGAACAATTCATTATCAAACAATACAAAAGTCAATGTATATTTGAGGAATGCATGATACAAACTAATCTCGACTTGCTTGGATGTAATAAGAAGAGCTACCATAAAGTGATGAATATTTAAGGAATGCATGATTCAAACTAATATTGACTTGCTTTGAGGTAATGAGGAGAGCTACTGAGAAGAGATTTCATCAGCAGAAGCAAGTAATGGCTGTTTACAATGGGATAATATATCCTAACATTGTGTCAAATATAGAGAAAAATAAGGAGGCTATAAATTATTTGGCTAATTTTGTAGGCAATAATGTCATTTGCATTTCATAACTATTTAGACAAATGTTACTAATAAATTAACACATTTATAATAGGTGATGGGAAATTTAAAATTGAGCACTATATGCAAGATCATCATGTTATGAACCTTTACACAAATGAATGCACGTGTGGGAGATGGGAGTTAACTGGAGTCCTTTATAACCATGCCATTTCAATGATTTTTTTGGAGAAAGGAAATCTTGAGGATTATTTACATCAGTGCTACATCAAGAAGGCATATAAAAGGTGTTATTGGAAGAGCATTAGTCCAGTACCAGGTGAACAGTTCTGGCCCATACCTGGAGAAGAACATGGAGAGAAGATCAATCCTCCCTAATATAAGAAAAGAGTTGGAAGGCCAAAAAATAAGAGAATAAGGGAAGTTGGTGAAGGTAAGAAGGGCAGAATTATTTCAACAAGGATTGGAGGCCAAGTAACTTGCAGAAAATCTAAATAAGCTGGACATAATTCAATAACTTATAAGATATCAAGACCTGGGTCACTTACCATGAGCGAAATGATGTTAAGCTATTTTTTTCATATTGAAGTAAGAATGTCAGTGGTAATAACAACTGATATTATTTGTTAAATGCAAGGTCAACTGCAAATGCTTTCTCAAGAAAGCATTGTAATAGATGGATCATAAAAAAAAGGGAAAGGAACTTGTTTAAGAGTATGGATCAAAAAAGAGGACAACTAAATTTGGAAGATCTGACATTTCCACAAGGTTAAGAGAAAGAGAAAGGGATGGACTAACAAAAAGAACTAGGTGTAAAGGACATGTATAGCTAGCTTCTACTCATTTGTTTTTTTGGAACTTGTGAACACTACTTTGTCATATGTAAGTATCTATGAACAACTCATATGGTCTTTTAATAGACTCACTTTTCTTTCTTTTAATGTATATATTTACAACACTATATGTAGGAAACCACTTTGTTGATCTTTTAAATTTATTGTCTACTTTTGACTTTATATATTAAATCATATGTATGAATTACAACACCATGTATAGGAAATCATTTTGTTAACCTTTTGAATGTATTTTCTACTTTTTTATTTTATTTATTAAATCATATGTATGAATTACAAAATCATGTGCAAGGAATCATTTCCATGAAATAATTCATATCTTTATACGCATATGCATGAAATAAAATCACTACTCACTTTCTTTAATTTAATACATATTTTCATACAAATATAATATATATTGTCATACAAATATAATACATATTGTCATACAAATTTCATAATTTGAAAAAAGAGTTAAATACAATTAATATCATCATTATTGCTTATACATACAAATACCCATTGCTGCAGTAGACATAATCCAAGACAATAGCATCAAGCCTTGTATCCAACTAAGATTACTATCTCTCTAAGTAAGTTTACCATCTCCTTTTTGTTTATTGCATGTCATGTTCTTCTCTGTGAAGGCATTTATGTCGTCTGCACTTTATAGAGTACCTTTCTCGTCAAACCACTGAAAAAAATTGCATCATTCCTTTCCATACAATAAATAAGGTAAACAGTCATATATTTGTTATAATTTATGTAATAAACAAGATTTTATAAGTAGATTTACCTCATATTTTGGATATTTATAAAATCTCCTTTTGGGGTTCTTTATGTCCAAGAAGTCTGCAAATGAGCCTACACTCCACAATTGCAATACGTATGGACATGTTATTGTGCACTTTCTATTATTGACGTTGATGACTTTATACAATATATATATCCATTAACTTACCATGAAGTTATATGTATATGTCATAAGACTAATGAAGAATAAAAATTCTGATATTAGAAGCAAAAACTGCATAATTATAGAGATAATGATGAGTATGTTCCAATTCAAATTCTTTATATTTGATAACTTAAGTCACACATATAATAACTGTTTGATATTTTGGTGTAATGTGGCTACACTTATTTTGCTTATGAGCAGGTGCTAAATCATTAGTTATTTGAGAGGCTTAAACATTTGCATTAATACACCTAATTGATTTGCATCCAATATTGGTCTCATAACTACACCTCCAAGACTTCACGTTTCCAATTTTATTTCTACCCAAATCATCATAATCCAAGCTTCGAGTTTGTTTGAAATTAGAGATTCAAACACATAGGAAGCTTAAATCCACACCCTAAAGTATCCTTTACCCCCAAAGGAAGTTAAAGAGTAGCTCGATCCCTAGGTGATTACTCCATCTATAGTGGTTTTTCCTTAAAATAGAACAAACAAAACCCCCTTTTAGAGACCTTTCTATTTATATAAGATTTAGATTATGCAAATCTCCTCCTTTATACCCCTACTTTGATATTAATGAAACCTTAATTTTTTGGTAATATTGCTTAGTTTATGCAAGTCTTTCTTTAACTAGTGCCAATATTAGGATCTTAAATTACTACATACTCCCAGATCTATCATAGACATTGTCTGGCTTAAGCATAAAGGAAAGTCCAATTCATGATAATGATTTGATATACAACTCTCTTCTTTCTCAAAGTATATACCACTAAGCTCTCCTTTTTAACTCTACAGGACTATAGTTTAATGGATAAATCAGTTCTTATACATTCGCAACAATATCAAGCTTCCATAGAAGCACAAAATCTGTAGATGTAATTAACTAAAAGTCGTTATATAAGAACTTCTTTTAACCTAACTAAGAGTAGGAACAAAATAAGTTTCTCTTTTGGTACGTAGGATCAACACAACCATTTTTCTCTCCCTCCTATATCCATATCTAGATGAGAACCATCCAATGTTAGATCATAAAAAAACATAAGATATGTCAATAGAAGATATGGAGCCTAAACCTGAAGCTAACCATCCTATTGCATAAGCCTAACGCAGTAGTATAAAAAGATTATTAAAAAGATACCAACTTTACGTTTCTATAACCACATGAACAAGCTATAGATATGTGAAGCCTTGATTGATTATAATTTGGATATTAGTATCTAAAACCAAGATGAAAACTTTCGATATCTGTGGTTGTCTAGTTGCACAAACCAAAGGGAGACTAATAAGTTCGAGCAACATTTCCTAGTTGCTATAATCCTATTCTCTCTCTCTCGAAGCAAAGATTAATGAAGAAGAAGAGAATATATAATCAATTTCTCCATTGTAAAGTAATTATCATCAACTCCTTGTTAAGGAAAGAAATCCACTAATACAATGATGAAACTAGAAAGAAATAACAATAAGATAATGTAAAATAACCAAAATACCATATCACACAAGAAATTAACAAATGAATTACACCAAAATAAAAACAATTAAATCTACAGACTGAAAACATGAGCATGTTGGTGTGGTAGAAATATTTCCTTAAAATACACGACTATATGTTATAAACCATGTTCAAGTGTGAAAAAATAGTAATCTTGTCCCAAACAATGTCAACAGAATCAGCCTTATCTAGAAACACTTTTTTTTATATAATTCAAACTCTAGGATAATTTTAGAAATTGTTAGAATTATGATTAAGTTTGGTTGAATTATACCAATTAGAGTTTATAATTAGTTATAATTTATAAACTAAATCTATAAATTGAAAATATATATATTTCATTAATTGATTTTTGATTAATATAGAAAAATATGAACTTTAGATGTTACGAATTTAATGTTACGAAATTGGTAATTACTATTCTTTAGGTAGATATTACATAAGTCAACGAATTTAGTGCAAAAAGCTCCCCGCTTTGGAGAGGATAGTCTTCCCTTTATATTTTTACAAAGAGACGGTTTCTATAACTTGAAACTGTGACCTTATGGTCACAAAAATCCAAGACTCATCCTCTAAGTAGATATTAGATAATAACTTACAAATCATGTATTCTAAATAAACTAGTTAATAAGTTGAATGATATTAACGTATCATCACTTTTGATGAATTATTTTTGTAAAATTATAATTTTGTAACTCTTTAACTTCTTTGCTTATAGTATCAGCTTGTTATATTTTTCACAACTGAGTTGATAAAGAAATAGTAGAGTTGCTTGTTTATGTGAAAAGGGTGGAAGGTGGGATGTCATTTAGTAACATTGGCCAGTTTTTGGTAGCAGTCTCAAAGCTGAGACCAAAAAGTGATGAAACAAAAGTCAAGTGGTCTTCTTCTTTACCTTGGAAAGGATAGTATCATAGTACTGTTATTTACGGTACTGACAGCTATCCACGTAAAGCATCCTATCCTAAGATCTTCCATTATTGTAAACTAGTTCCACCGTATTCTATTAAATCACATCCAGGAGGAATGATATGAACAAGGTAAAGAGAGGTGAGCCCTTTGAAAGGTTCTGGCCTTGCAATTTTGAAACTATGACGTCTCACTTGCCAACGATCTGTGGAATCGCGAGGGATGACATCAAGGATGGTGTATATTTGATTTATCCTTTAATTCAATCTTAAGTTTAAAGGTAGATTCATTTTTATCTTTTTTTAATCAAAATTTAAGTTTAATCTCAATATTTTGCATTAATTATTATAAAAATAATCATAGTTACCTACTAAATAAACATAATTACTAATTTCATTTGCTAATTTAAATTTACTTATTTTTATGAGGGGCTATAAAAAAACCATAATTACCTATTAAATAAACATAATTACTAATTTCAATTAAGAGGGGCTCGTCTATTAATAATAAGATAATTAAGTCAGCTCTCCAATTAATTCAAAGACATGTTATTTTTTATGTAGGCTCTAAAGTTAATTAGAGAACTAATTTAACTCTAAAACATGAAATGAATCTATAATAACAACAATCCCCTCCAAAACGCGAGATCTGGTAAGGTCTAGAAGTAAGCAACCTTATCTTTAATTAGTAGAGAGCTTTTTTCGATAAACCCACGTGAAATAAATAATATAAATATAAAATAACTATAACAATAAAAATTTAATAAAAGATACATATTAAAATAATAAGTACTAGTAAAAAATAAAAATAAAATAGACAAAAGATAATCATAATACAACAACAATAACATTTTAGTAGAAGCCCCGCTAAGTGCAGGGTTTTGAGAAGTCCAGAAGTACGTAACCTTACCCCTAATTAATAAAGAGACTATTTTCAATAGACCAACATAAAGGAGAAAATATATACTAAATAAATAAATAACTAATATACATATATAAAATGAAAAAATAAAAGATACATATTAAAATAGCAAAGTAATAATAAAAATAATCAAAATAAACATAAAAGATAACAATAATAAAATATAAATAAATAATAAAATATGTTTAAATAAAAATATAAAAATAAGTAATAAAATAAATAACACAATAAATATAGAACAAGGTAATGAATAAAGATAAAAGATAAAATAACTAAATAAATACATAAATAAGAAATAAGACAAGTAAATAAATAAAATAAACAAGTCGTTATAAGAAAATATAAGTATGAAAATGTTTAGGCTACATAACTAAGAGGAAATTATCATATATTAAAAGTTGAGGCTAAATACAAGTCATAAGACTTGAAAGAAAATATTTAAAAGACCTATGAGAAAGATAAGGACCTTTTTATGCGATATCATTTACCCATATCGTAGTTTGTCAAAGTTTTCTATTGAAAATCACGTCCTCGATAAGTTCTAGCAAAGTCAAACCATTATTGATCACCTTCCCTTAGTTCTTATTAGGCCTTACTTTTTTTTCTTATAGTTCTTAAATACAATATTCTCGCTAAAACATTAGGATATTTTCTCTTAACATGTTCGATCAATCTAAGCCTTGTTTCCCTCATTTGGAATAGGGTTATCAGACCTAATGCTAGTTTTCTTCTCTGGCTAGCAATATTGAACAGACTAAGCACTATGAATAGACTCAAGTTCTTACCCTCCTCTACGATATGTATCCTCTGCAATCTA
>JANQAP020000094.1:871717-886625 GCA_026874005.2 Erythroxylum coriaceum
GTTCCTAAAAGCTTAGGTACGTACCCTATAGTAGTGGGATGTTACATATATATATATGATTCTCATCATTTTAATTTAACCAACATGACATAAAAAATAGCCTCGATTATCCAACTTTGTATTCTTGCCACTTATGTTAAGCTTAAGTCTCTTTTGATCCAATGCATACAAATTATTTGTATAAAATTGGATTAGCTACTTTTACTCAACAATTTATTTCTTATCATGCATTGAACATTATAATAATGTTAAATCTGAATTCAACATCATATACTCATAAGCATGAACTAGAAATATACTTGATCTCTATCATATCTTGTATAGGCTAGAAAAGTTATGCAATCATTTTTCTTCTAATGATAACTATTACCATATTATTGTAAACGCCTTTAATTGCAATCCATAATTATGATTTTAGTAGAGTAAATTAAATGAAAAAATTTTATTAACGTACATCTTACATGTTATCATCAAAGTTTACGAGCCATTAGTCAACTAAAATTGTCAATGCATTTTGTCATCCATATGATTTTGATATATCTTTAAAACTTTAACATTAAAGTCTCAACAGGGATTAATAATAAAATTACATAAAAGACATAAAATTTTTCTTATCAAACTTTGAGAACTCTTATCAAACCTTTGTCCACGAAATTTTGTTCACTAACTTAGTATTGACTATACTAAACAAGATAAATTCCACTCAGAATAAAAATCAATGTAAGAAACGTAAGTCATTAATTATTTGTTATGACTACCAAGTAAAATTAGGCCTTTAAACATGTATTTAGTTACTCTCATTATTTTATCCGAAAATAGTCCTCACAACTATTTGAAAAGATTACTTTAATCTTTCTAGTAGATTAGGATCTAATTCAAATTTAGTTGATCTAAGTTTGCTCAACAAACCAACTAAACTTAAAATAGGTAGATAATAACTTTACCAATCACATCTCATGTGATTCCTAAATCCGTTAGATAACAACTCTTGCTAAAACATATCTTATATGTTGTTTCAAATCCTACCTCTAAATTCATATGATCATAAGCTTTCTATTCCAAATCACACAAATTTAGTTAAGTAGGACTCACTATTATATGACTAAACATATTCGGGTTAAAGTGGCTTTGAGTTTCCTCAACAAGCCTAACAATAAACAGAACTTCGGTTTGTTCTTATAACGATAGAAGGCAACAATCATGTTCTCAACACATACTTAATATGTTAACAAGGGATTTAATTTTGTTTGCCTCATCAAATAGAAAATTTCGTGTAAAATGTCATAAATATAAAAACATACAATTCAACGTGCATAATATATCAAACTTATATTCAAACATGCACCTTATAAACTCATAATCAAATTATATGCATAAAATATCAAACCATTTGATTATAGCTATTGATCTTTATAATCTAAAATAATATTTTCAACTCTTTGGAAAATTAAATTAAATTAAACTATTGATTCCTAAATGAATTAAATTCCTATTCCAAATAAAATTTTAATTTCATTTGAAAACAATTTTTAGTAGTTTCCAATTATCTTGACTCATTTAACAAAATTTAATTGAAAACAATTTTCAATAAATTGTTTTTCTTACTTATTATAATTTAAAAACTCATTTTCCAAAATTCAACAAACAAGAAACTCTAAAATTAGGAAACTATTTCTAATCTAATTAAAAATGATTTTTCTTAATTAGAAAATCGTTTTATAATATTAAAAGGAAATTAATTTCAAAATTAAATAAAACATCTTTTGACAGGTCCCTATTCTGATGACTAGGAGACCCGCTCGGCACCCCACAAAAACCCTGCAGTCGATATCTAATCAAACATGGAAAGTTCCTATGGAGCTAAGCCTTTTCCTTTTTTATTTAAAATACTTTGACTCAATACTAGAAGTATAAGCAGTGGAGATTTTCAAAGAAAACCTTCGTATAAAATTTGGACCTGTAATTAAAAATTTTGGCAACATAACAGCTACGTTTGATAAAACCAAAATTTTCAAAATCCCTATAAAGCATATTCAAAGTACTTTTATACACAATGAAAGTTTCCACTAAAACTTTTGGACTTTGCTTCCACTCAAAAACAATTTCAAAAGGTTCAACCATGTTTATGTATTAACTTAAAAAGCATTTATATACAACCATGTTGCCACAACACTATATGCATAATAGGCTCATGAAGATGAAATATAAGTGAAAGATATATAAAAAAAAGCCTACACAGCAACACGTGACAAAGAAAATTACTCAAGTGGTGGAGTTCTGGCTACTGAAGTCCTTGAACGTGCACCTAGGAGGTTATAATTTTTAAAAAAAAGGGTGAGCTAAACGAGCTTAGTGAGTGTTATTGGTTTCCATTAAAAACATTTATTCAAATATTAACCTCCATTTAAAAAAACAATTTCTTTTCTTATCAAGTAATAACCAATGCTCTTACAAAACATATCATTTTCTTTTCATAAGATCAATGTACATATAAAACAAAACATAAATTTTTTTAAAATCAAATTCCTCTTTTCTTGTAAAGTAAAAAATGAAGGCAATCAATACTTTCATGAACTTTCTTTGTAAAACATAGCCCATCACTAATTTTCTTTGCCATCTGGTACCCTTAGATGTAAGATCACGGAGCTGGTTCTATATCGCTTACCCGTGCCTGGTTAATCTCTATATACTGATTATTACAAAGCTGGTTCTATATCGCTTGCCCATAAAGATGCTAGCACTACATATAAATCAGTGGTTACGGAGCTAGTTCTGCATCACTTACTCATAACAGTGCTAGCATAATATATACTCTACACGTGCAGAGGGCAACTCACAGGTCGTACTGACAGACACAACACCACTCATGTTAGTGATAGACGTCCCTAAACACTGCCATGCACGTTAAGACGTACTATGATCGATATAATCATATATATAAAGACCTAATGATGTACCATAGACTAAATCACAATTAATACATAAGCGCGCCTCATTTCAATACTAATTAAATTCATATTCAAAATCCATGTTCGTGCCAATTTAAAGCATATGCAAATCTCAATTCAATGCCAACTCAAAGCATATGCACATCTCATTAGCTTCCAAGTGCATCCAAATCTCAATTCAATGCTAAATCAAAGCATATATAAATCTCATGAAGATTGACTTTTAAATTCAAGTAGTCACATCAATGAAATTATTCATAAACATACTTTTCATAGTAAAGTAAAAACCATCTTTACAAAATCAATTTAAAGATACACTCACTATTTATCGTTTATCGTTAACCACCCTCACGTGTTCGGTTCTTTTTGCTTACTAGTCCTGAGTCTACAGTGATGAGAAAACCTTTTTATCTTACTCAGCTATGAGGGAGACCCCTAAAGGGTTCCTAAAACTTGCCAAGTACATCAATAACTTACCACTTTGTTCTAAAAATTTTATAACAAAGGGCGTAGCCAAAATCTTAGCATTTAGTAAGAATAAAATAATGTTTTCTTTTCATTCAACCATTAAACAACACCCATAAGTTATAAATGTTGTCTTCTTTCCATTTAAATAACATACATAGTGTATACATGTTGTCTTCCTTGCATTGAACCATTAAACTATGTACAATATACATACTTCCATTAAACAGTCTTTGGGCCACATATATATTATCTACATGATACCAATTAATAACCATTGAACAACATACATAGGATATGGATATATATCATGTTTTCTTTAAATGTAACTAGGATGTTTTATCCCCATTTATCATGTTGTTTTTCTCTTCATTTAACTATGTAGTCAGCTCAAACATTCACGAAATTAGCAAGGGAATTCATGTAACCAGTTTAAGCATTTATGTGACCAGCTAAAGAGGAAGCACAAGAATGGTTTAGTACACCAAAATCAAGTGTTAGCATGTTATCCATCTTTTCCCTACATGTAGCTGGCGTTGATGAAGATGTTGTCCACAGTTGGAAGCTTAAGCACCATGCATAAATTATTTCCTAGAGGCATTAACTTGGAAGATCTATACATAAAGGGAGTAGTTGTAATTATCCATCATCAATTATGGTCCAAAGGAGTAGTAAAACGTTGGTGGAACAACTCCTTCATCATCTTTGTACAAGTTACACGTTGAAGAGAGTTGCCCAACACGTTCCTGTTAAGTCAAGAGGACTTTACGATGATTAATTTTGATGACAATCAAATAATAATAATGTTAGAAATAAATGAACTATTTTGATGAGTGTGTTAAGTGTGCAGAAGAAAGAAAAACACAGAAGAAGCAGAAGATACAGAAGAAGTACAAAAGGAAGCAAAATACATAGAAGAAAACAAAGCACAGAAGGAAGCAAAATACATAGAAGAAATAAAACAGAAGAAGCTCAAAGATACAAAAGAAGCAGAAGATACAGAAGAAGTATAGAAGGAAGCAAAATACATAGAAGAAATAAAACAGAAGAAGCGCAAAGATACAGAAAAAGCAGAAGATACAGAAGAAGTACAGAAAGAAACAGAACACAGAAGAAAACAAAACACAGAAGGAAGCAAAATATAGAAGAAGCAAAATACAGAAGAAGCGCAAAGATACAGAAGAAGCAGAAGATACAGAAGAAGTACAGAAGGAAGCAAAACATAGAAGAAGCAAAACACAGAAGAAGAAAACACAAACGATACAAAGCAGAAGATACGCTAGTACGTCGAACAATTAGTTAGTTGGACTTAGTTACAGGACTCAACTAAATAGCCGTTATCAAGATTCAAGAAGCAGTTATTAAGAATCAAGAAGCAGTTGGAGACTTAGACTATAAATACTAGTCGTAGTCTAAGATTGAATAACTTTTCAATTTTCCGAAAACCTTTGAACAATTATTGATCTTTGAGCTTTCAAGTGTATACTTAGAAAACAAAAATTCTGTAGTGCGATACTGGAGAGCTAAACCTACTGTAACAAAAGCTCACAATATCTTTCTAGTGAAAGAAAGAAAAAGCTAAGAGCCTGGAGAGGCTAAGATAGCTGAAAAGAATACTTGGTGTAAGAGACCTGAAGAGGCTCTGGAAGGGAAGAAAGAATATTTATAATTTGTTGAAGTATAGTGAATACTCAGACGAACTCTGAGGACTGGACGTAGCCCACGGTTTGGGGTGAACCATTATAAAATCGCAGTGTCTATCTTCTATCTCTCAACTTATTCTATTTTGTTTTTAAAACAAGTATATAGAAGTTATTTGCGATTTATCTACGTAACAATTTTCATATAATTTTTGTGATATTCTTTTAACAAGTTAGAGAAGTTCTTATCAGAAATATTAAAGATTTTGTATTCACAAAAAGGATACACAATTCAAACCCCCTTCTTGTGTATATCATATATTGTACGTAATTTCTATATTAACGTGTGATTTACTTCAGTTCCATGGCTGGTTTCCAATAGTTATCCATTATGTTAGCTCTTACCATCTTTTTTTAATTAACCCATTAACTTCTTACATCATCCACGACAGTTCTTGTCTCCTACATATAACAAGTCGTTTTGATGAATTTTATGTTCCTTCCATTTACTCCTTCATGAACGTGGCAGCATGAGGTTTTCATGCATTCTTGTTCCTAAATAATGAGAACTTCTTCATGTACGTGATAGCTGCCACTTAAGGCTTATACACATGTACATGTATTATTTCTTGTCCAAAATAATTAAGTAGTTTAAGAAAAATATGTCTAATTTCGACAAGAGTTTCATGTCCACTTATTAGCATATTGCACCTAAACATATCAAAATTGGATCGATAAAAAAAATCTAAATTGGATCGATTTACTTTAAGTATCCTTAACTATGTCTAATTCTCTCACGCTTGATTTACTTGATTTATGTCCTTATGTTTTAGCCCAAAAATGCTTCCAATTTACTCCACGATAATTTAAAACAAGGTAAGTCTTGATCTATCATATATCCATCCGATCGAATTTATTTTTGATCCATTTCCATACCAGTCAACTCCAATATTTTTTGACTATCATTTGACTTTAATACTTGTCTCAAGTATTGTCAAATCACTTAGGGTCAGGTCCCCAATTCACCTTTAGCGATAATAAAATTTACAGTCACTCAGAAACATCATTTATACGAAATGAAATTTTATAAACACGTAGGCATGTCAATGGGCCTAGAGCCCTTGGTCATGGTGGCCCTCGGGCCAGCCCGTGGCCCGCACCGGTCAGGATGGGCTAGCCTATGGCCCGGCCTCCCCCCCCCCCCCGTGGCCTTGCTGGCCGTACTTAGCCCACCATCTATTTTTTTAAGTAAAAAAATTTCAAGACGATGTCGTTTTGAAAAAATGTCGTGGCCCGGCCAACCCAAGCCAAAAACAGGCTGGGTCGAGCTATTTTTCCCATCCCTATAAACACGTGAAAGGAAAAGTTTAGGATTTTACACCCTTTCACTTAATTGAGAAAACTCTTTATATTATTTAGGGTTAATTACCAAAAAAAGCCCAAACTTTCATTAATTTTTCAATTATAGCCTGAACTTTAAAAAGTAGTGATAAAATGTCCAAACTTTCAATTTTTTTAAATTCTAGCCTGAACTTCAAAAAGTAGCAATAAAATGCTCAAACTTTCAATTTTTTCAATTCTAGCATGAAATTAGTGTTTCTATTAAGTTTGCTGACGCAACTTTCCACGTGTTTCAAAACCCTTAATTATTAATACATGTTAGCCAAAATTAACACAACAAATGAAGATTAATAAAATGATGTTGTTTAATCACATAATTAAAACAACAAAAATGACCTAAATTAGATTACGCAGCCCTGATGACCTTATACTTTGATTTTAATTTTTTCCTTCGTTTTTAATTTGTTCTCTTGACGCCTTCACTCTTCGATTTTCAGATTATACAACCTCAATGCCCTCACACTAAGGGCATTAGGAGAACGAACTAAAAATAAAAAACTTACAGATGCAGTACGTTGTAATGCGAGAGTAGTTCAGGTGTCAAAAGAACAAACAAAAAACAAATGGTTGAGAGTATTAGGAGAACAACAGATAATGTAGGGCTAAAATTGAAGAAAATTGAAAATTTAAACATTTAATTGCTACTTTTTGAAGTTTGGGCTAGAATTGAAAAAAATTGAAAGTTTGGACGTTTTATTATTACTTTTTAAAGTTCGAGTTATAATTGAAAAATTGACGAAAGTTTAGGCTTTTTTAATAATTAAACGTATTCTTTATTTAAAGATTAATTTCTTAATAAATTGGAAAATCTTTTATTGAATAATAATTCTCTAAACGAATAAAGTCATAAATTTAATTTATCTCATTCAAATTAAAATAAATAAATTTAAATAAGAAATGTCTTTTTTAATTACTTAAGAAAACATTTTTCTTAATTTTAGGGAGTCTAATTAACTAATTTCAATCTAATGGAAACTAATTAATTATAATTTTAGAAACTATTTTTTAAAATTTAATTAGAAATCAATCTAATTATTAATCTTAATCATATTAAGAAAATAATTAATTTAATTTTGAAATTGATTTTAATTTTAAAACAATTTTAAATTTATGTTTGGAATAAAATTTATTCAAATTACATTAATCATATTCCCAAACAAGCGTTGTTCTAAATTAGGAATACCTTATTCCTAACCTAGAACAAGTTAATCTTTTCTCCAAACAAGCTTTGCTCTAACTTTATGATACATTGTCCTAATTTCCAAACAATTATATTCTAGGGCTAGAATAAGCTTATTCTAGTTGCCAACCAACCATTTTTTTAGCTCTTAGATAGTCTTATTATTGTAACCAAACAACCCATATTCAAGTGTTAAGCTTAGGTAATTCCACTTCCAAACACCGTTATTCTTGGTCAAGGTTACACTGCCCAAGGTGAACCGCCGTCGCCACCCGTGGAGGTTCAGCCACCACTACAATCTTAACTACACCAATATTTTAAAAACCAGACCAGATATCGAACCGGTTAAAAGAAAGGTTTAAGGTTTAAGATTTAGAGGTTCAACTGGTAATTAACCGTTATAAACTGGTATATAATAAATAAGAAGTAAAAATAAATATTTTATTGAAACAAAAATACACTAATATTTACTATTATATAATGAATTAATAATAAATTGAATGAAATTTTTTTAATCGTGGTCTAATTTGGTTTTTAAATTATTAATTTTGTCATCTCTACCTTGAATTTTCGTGAACATCTAATGAAAAATAAAAAATTCTAGTAAATTATTTAATATAAGTTATTATTAAAATATAATTAGGTAATTATATAATCAATTATATGATAATTAATATTAAAATAAGTTGAAACATAGTTAATAAAAAAATTTCTAAAATTTTTAATAGTATAACACTTTTAGCAATTAAAATTATAAAAATAAATTTAAATAAATAGAATCAAATAAATAAGTGGCATATTTTATTATTAAATTTAAAGACATAAGTTAAGAAATACAAAAAAAACCAAAAAAAAAGGAAAAGAAAACGTTTGAGTTATAAGTGAGTTAGCCATGCTTAATAGTTAATAGTACAACTGAAATAAAGGTGAAGTAAAAGACAAGTCATTCTGTTCAGATGTCAGAACTACTTTCTTCCTTTCTCCTTATTTCTTGGTTTTCTTAGCCTGTGAGAATTCCTTTCTTCTTGTTCCTTGGTTTTCTTAGCCTACGAGAAACATACTTTCTCCTTCATCGATCACTCACAGTTACAGAGACCACAAAGAAAGGAAGAAGAAAACATCATTATTTTATGGACACTCTCTCTCCTACTACCACTATCTCTGTTGACTGCCTCAAGCTTGCTTTTCCTCTATGACACCGACGATCCCATGGCTTTGCTTCTGAAGAGTGATGTTAATAAAATTGGTTTGTGGGTTGTGAAGGGATTACCAGTGCCGGAGAAGGGAACGATAACTGAGAAGAGAAGATGGTTGAAGAAGCAACCGATTTTGGACGGTTCACTGGAAAACCGGCCGGTGAATCGGCCGATTTTAATATATAAAAATTATTAGGTGAAACCAAACCGGACCACTAACCGGTTCAAACTTTTTTCAATCAGACCGATCGGTCTGATCCAATTTTTAAAACCTTGTTCTACACACATCGGCTTTTGGCGTCTCCTCCCAGCGCTGGATGTCACAGCTACATGCTTGACGCTTTTCTACATCTCACCAAACGTCGTACGCATGTTCAAGCCGCTAGCTGCCAAAGAGAAGCTCCCAGCAGTTCACCGCCAGTCGCATTCTCCTCGCCAAAACCAATAACCACACCGACGTTGCTTCTTGTCTACCACTGACCAGTGTCATCAGTAGCGCTCCCGCAAACACCATCTCATGGAGGTCAGCATAAACGCCTACAATAACCGTAAGATTCCCAGCGTCATCCATAATTGTAGGCCAACAAAAATTTTAGATAGCTACAATTCTCATCCTTATTTTGTTCCATCGGCAATTCACAAAATCACAACCCACAAAACAATACCCCATCGATTAGACATTCAACCACATAATCTTCATGGTTTTCTAGATTTAAGTTCTTTTAATTCATCAGTGGGGAGTTATAATCGTAGGAGCCATGGGTTACAAAAACCCCAAATCTGAAATTCTTCAGATCTAAACATGGCTACTAATTAGAGGGAGGAGTAGGGATTTGCATTGGGACATTGATATGAACTTTTTAGATTCAATAATTTAGAGTTCTTAAGGGTCTAATATGAACTTTTTAGATTATGACTTGAATCTAATTTGACTTTAAAGTTTAGGGATTGTAATTTTAATTCTAAAATTTTGAACAATAACAATCAAATAATTTTTAATCAAGTTATAAAATTAAAATCGGCTCTGATACTACTATTGACAAATCGGGTAGGGATCTGATCCTACAAGTATTGAATAATTATGAAATTTTTTCTTATTTGATTTTTCAAAGCCAAGATCACTTAAAATTCTATAAAATGATTAACACATAAATCATAATAAAGCATAAATCATGCTTTGTATCTTATCATGAAGTTTGATCATTTCCTTGTCGTATCTCTCAAACTATTTTTGAAATCGATCCATCTCAATCAACGTAGTCACACATGTATCTGGCCTCTAACAGTGTCTACAGAACAAGTTGAAAAAACTCTGCACTAAAGGAGCTAGCACTCCTTACCTAACCCTTTCTACAAGAGTTTAAGCCTATTTATAATAAGTTTTAGACATTTTAGTAATTTTATTAAAATTAAATACTAATTTTAATTAAACTTTAATTAGAATTACAAATGATTATAATTAAATACTAGTTATGCCTAAATAAGATCTAACATTTCAAATTGATCCTTATTTGTTAAATATCTCATATTTATTCATAAAGTTTCTCAAAAACTTTACAATGAAATCCAACTTGATTAAAATTACTTTTCTCTTTTTAAGTCGTTCTCTATGTGTGACCTATTAGATTCTCAAATATGGTGGTAATGAATGCAAATTATAATCCTAACTCATATTTATGATTAGATAAATTAAACTCCTTTAATTTATCTTTAATTCTCTAATTAAAGAATTTATATCCAAAGATCGAGATTAGCATATAGCAAAACATCATGACAATTCAAATATTTAGAAATATTAAAGCATTTTTAACTAACTTTTTTGTGCATGATTTTTTTATATAATTAAATCCTTTTATCATACAATATTTCGACTAAACATAGAGCATGAAATTAATATCTATCATATTTTAAGTTCAATCATATTAGTTCTTTACCATTAAATATTGATTTAATCACATTTATAAATTATTTACAAAACCTCTTTCTTCCTTGGCCAAGAATTTTTCAAATCAATACTAATCGAGGACAACATATCATTCTCCCTAATTATTTTAAGATGATAAATCCTGCTACATCTAATAACTACCGATTGGGCTATCCTTCACTAAAATAGATCATCAATTGTATCAAAATATAACAATTCCTACACAAGATAAATTTGGAGATCTTAAGTCAAATGAGCACTTATACAATCATCACAGTAAAAATTTCCATAAACATACAAGTAATGTTCCAAATGGATTTCTCACATGAGGTCGGTTTAGTAAATGTGTTCTCTAAAAAACACGTACACATTTGTTGAAATATCTCCATATTTTAGTCCATGAGATCGATTACTTTCTTTATAAGAAAAAAATATCGTGTGCAAGTACTTTTATGTTATATTGATGTTAGGAACAATTTAAGGATAATGTATAAATAAAATATGAATATTATAATTATAATATCATCATAATTTTATTTGTAATGTATAATTATCCTATGAACTTTATCATATATATCTAAATATGTACAAGATAAAAAATGATTTTAAATTATTTTTCACTAAACTACAACCAATCGATTGACTATAGGCCATAAACAAACAATAAATCCATTAAATAGTAGACTTCTCCAAAATTTTGAGACATAATCTCATATAGACTCATGTTCCAGTATGAATTCAGGCTAACAATAAAAACATATATTCATAAAGACACTATGCTTTATTATGCATTTTCAATGTTTAAAGAGCGATGATACAAAGATCATAATTATATAACATATGTGCAATTATAACATATTGTAATTACTCAGTAATTTAAATTTTGTTATATTATAGCTGCAAATATTGTTAGGACTACACTTTATATGTAGTCTTTGGTTAAGATATAGTGGGCCTATGTGCATCTTGTAAATGTTTAATTGATAAAAATTATAATTATGATAATAGTAAAGGCAAGCATGAGCTCATGCTTGTCTAAATATTGCATATTTGTATATTCCATTTTTATGAGCAATCGTTGATAAGAGCTCTGTGATTTATGAACTTTAACTTGATATGGTTATTAAATGAGTATCACATAATAAGTTTAGATATGAGTTGTTGTAATCAAGTATACCTAATACATAAAACAAAAAGGACTATAGTGAAATGATAATGGAAGAGTATCACCCTACTTTATTAGAGAATAATATACATAAACTTAAGAAAAAATAAGAATCGTAATTGGAGAAATAATTTGAGGATATATTTATAAAATATGGAAAATATTAACTTATAAATTAAATAAGAGAATAATTTAAATTTTGAATTTTGATACTAAAAATACAAAAATTGTGGAAGACGTAAAATATAAAAATATGTATATAAGAGTCTAGATGTTTATAATTTTTTTTGAAGTTATAAAGTGAAAAATTAAAATATATAGTTAATATTTGAACTTTAAACATGTGAATTATATGTAAGAATTTATGACTTATCTAAAATTTGAAAAAGAAATTAAAAAATGCCTAGGAAAATTGTTAAGACATTTTTTTAAAAGTGAAAAAATGCATTAAAGCTCAAGAATGAGCATCAAAGAAATAATGTACAGTACAATTGTGTAATTGCAAGGAAAGGATTATAAAATTCGCTACTCTAGAACATCATTAGAAGAAATAACCAACTCGAAACCCCATCTTCTTTTGAAAGCGGTAGTCATCCTTTCTGTGAAATGGACTTGCAGCATTTTCCTAATCCAACAACAAACCTTATAAGCAAGTCTATATATAGCTCTTTTCAAGTTCTTGAATAACCTGTTTTTTTTTCTTTCCAAATAGAGGAAACGGAACAAGTTATACAAAGACTGATATTTAAGTGATCTCCCCCTTTTTAACTGTGAATCTTATCAGCCCATTTGATTATATCTTGCCACTGTTGGTAAGGGCAATACAACTTCATCATTAGCTGAATTCAAGGCTGTATTTATCGTTTTATAGGCCTCGGGCGAAATTAAAAAAAGAGTCTCAATAAATCGACAATATACAAATATGTAAACATAAAGTTTACATGTTTATATGAAACATAAATGACTCAATTTATGAAAAACAATTTTTCTGTGCATTTCTAGATGCAAAATTATTAATAATATTATCAAGATCAATATTATCCAACATATCCTTCTCAATACATAACATAGCTAAACCATTTGGCTTTTCTTGTGACATTAATGGCCTCAAGTAGATTTTCAATAATATAAACCAATTATAACACAATTTTCTTTTTTTTTTCCTTTTTTCACTTCCAGAGCGTTAGGCAATATAATATAAATCAATTATAACACAGTTGGACTAAAAAAAGAACAAAAGCACTTAAATAGAACTGAAAGAAGTATGCAGGCACAACTAAACACCAATAGCTTCACAATATCACAAAGATATATCAATGATATTATATCTGTGATAGAGAAAAAAATAAATAGCAAAATTTAATATCTAATATTAAAAATGAAAAAACGAATAGCAAATGTTAATGATAGAGAAACACTAATTTCTACAAATACAAGAAATTAATTTACTTTAGAAAAATATAGTAAATAATATTCTAAGTTATTAAATATTCTAAGTTTTCCAGGTCAAATATTATCCTATTATATAAGCAGTGGAAATGATTGAATATTACGACATGTTTAATAAAATCATACATATTTTGATAATAAAGAAAACCATTTATGTAATCTTTGAATTGAGTAACTTAAATTGCTTGATTTAGTCATATTATCTAAACTTATGTGAATTCTGTACGAACACAAATTTAACAATTATCACATTACTTCTAGTAAAGTATAATAAAAATTTCAATTACAAAAATTAAATTATTTATTAATATTTAATTATTTTTATAAATAATAAGTAATCTAAAAATAAAAAAGAAACACAAATAAATACAATATCATTTAATATTAATGTTATGATTTAAAATGCTAATATAATGTCTACGTAAATGACAAATTACAAATTAATTATAACATATTCAAATATTTAACAAGCAAAAAATATATTAAAATATCAAAAACTTTACTTTATCTTTAAATTACACTCGAACTTAGAAGACAAAATCGTGAAATTTTTTTACTGCCAATTTTTGAATTAGAGTATCTTATATGCATATATTGATAAAAATAAAAAAATTAGAGGGTAAAAATACCCCTAAATTTGTTAAAACTATTTATAACTATCATAAGTTAACGTTAACTTTAAAATTTAAAGTTAATTTAACGTTAACTTATGATAACGTTATAAGTTAGTTAACGTTAACTAATGATAGGGAGGACAATTCAAAATGAGTTGTAATAATACAAGGGAGGACAATCGCTGGCTTCCAAAAGGGGCACCTTTTGTTGATGGGATGAAATTCACTATCACCATACGGATTAATTTGATCAGAAACTTATGTTCATTGCGTCTGCAATTTTGCAATGGTTACGTAGTCACCCTACATTCGTTAATAATCAACTCTTTATTGTTGGTGATTCATATTCTTCACTATCATTGACTTCTAAGAGGGGGCCTCTTTTATTGATGGGCCTCGGGCGAATGCCCTGCCAACCGGCTGAATCCTACTCCAAATAACTCTGGAATAAACAAATTGAAAAAATAGATTCAGAGCTAAGATTGCATAGTATGCAAAGCTGATCATTAACACCATAAACCCTGTCTTTACTCCGCAATCTGTGGCTTGCAGCTAACCAATTGACAAAAGATGCTTTAGGCATGTAAGGCCCTTTCCACATAATATTAAACCATTGAATTATAGGCTATTGCGTCTGATAGCAGTAGGACAGTATTAATTAGTAAATTCCCCTACCTCTATTTGGCAACCAGGTTATCGCATCTTGAAGAATTGGTAATCAGGGAGGTTACATCTAATCCTCTCACTACCCTTGAAGCTTACGGCCTAACTTAACTGCATCCTTAACTTGGGCCTGGATAGGAATTTTAGCAATCTAAGTTGAGATGTCCTCTCTCAAGATTAGAGGACTAACTGTCTGTTTGGTTGCTGTCTTCAAGATGCAGAGACAGAACGGAACAAAAATTTAGAGACAGAACAGAACAAAA
>JANQAP020000094.1:886725-900260 GCA_026874005.2 Erythroxylum coriaceum
TATAATCAATTATATGATAATTAATATTAAAATAAGTTGAAACATAGTTAATAAAAAAATTTCTAAAATTTTTAATAATATAACACTTTTAGCAATTAAAATCATAAAAATAAATTTAAATAGATAAAATCAAATAAAAAATGTCATATTTTATTCTTATATTTGAAGACATAAGTTAAGAAATACAAAAGTAACAAGAAAAAGGAAAAGGAAAACATTTGAGTTACCTAATAGTACAAGTGAGTAAGTCATACTTAATAGATAATAGTAAAATTGAAGTAAAAGGGAAGACATTCTCGTTCAGAACCCTTTTCTTCCCATTCGTTGATTTTCTTAGCCTACGAGAAACATATTTTCTCCTTCATAGACACTCTCTCTTCTGCAGTCACTTTCTCTGTCGGCAGCCTCAAGCTTACTTTTCCTCTATGATGCTGATGATCCTATGACTTTGCTTCTTCCGAGTGATGGTAGTAAATTTGGTTTGTGGGTTGTGAAGGGACTAGCAGTGTCAGAGAAGGAAACGATGAGAACTGAGAAGAGGATGGTAGAAGAACCAACCAATTCTGGATGGTTCACTGGAAAATCGACCCAGTTTATCAGTAAATCAGCCAGTTTTTATATAAACAGGTTATTAAACTACACTGAACCAGATAACCAGCTAGTTCATACTAATTTCAGTCAAACTAGCTGGTCCAGTTCGGTTTTTAAAACATTGCCTTTGATATATCGCAAAATCCTTTTAGTCATTGCCATATGAGTACTAGTTGGAGCTTCCATAAAACGAATTATAATCCCCACTCCAAAGAGAATACCGAGTCTTGTGCAAGTCAAATAACTCAAGCTTCCAACAAGACTCCTAAAAAGAGTTGGATCCACTTTTTCACTTTTATTAAACTTTGACAATTTTGTTGCACGATCAATTGGGGTATCTATGGGCTTGCAATTCTTCATCTTAAATTTTTCAAGAATCTTTCTTGCATAAGCCTCTTGATAAATAAGGATATCATCATCATCTTGCTTTAATTCAATACCAAGGAAATAGAACATAAGTCCTATATCAGTCGTTTCAAATTCTTTAGTTATCACCTTCTTAAACTCTTACAACATCTTTGAATTGTTACCCGTGAAGATCAAGTCATCAACATATAGGCATACAAGAATAATGCTTCCATTTCCACCTTCTTTGACATAAATAAAATGTTCTTGGGAACATTTAATGAATCCATGGCTTTGGAAATACTTATCAATACGGCTATACTAAGCTCTTAGGGCTTGTTTCAAGCCATATAATGCCTTCTTTATCTTCAACACTTTATCTTCATGTCCTTTCACTAAGTACCCCAATGGTTGTTGGATAAACACCTATTCCTCAAGTTAACCATTCAAGAATGCCGATTTGACATCCATTTGATAAATCTTCCATCTCTTTTGTCCTGCCAAGGAAACGATTAATCGAATGGTCTCTAGTCGAGACACAGGAGCAAACACCTCATTATAATCTACTCCATATTGTTGACTATAGCCTTTAGCGATAAGTCTTACCTTCTACCTCTCTACTTCCCCTTGAGCATTTCTTTCGACTTTATATATCCATTTCATACCAATTTCCTTTTGCCCCTTTGGAAAAGTAGAAAGCTCCCATGTGTCATTCTTTTGAATTGCTTAAATCTCTTCATCCATTGCATATCTCCATTTCTTTTCTTATAATAGCTCTTCAAAGTGTAGTGGCTCGAAATCAACAAAGAGACAAAATAGTTTTGTATTTTCTACCATCTCCGTAGACTCATAAAGATCTCATAGACTCCTTCTTCTTCTAGGACCCTAAGACGAGCTTTGAGGAAGACTTTCATTTCTTCTAAGATTAGGTGATTGAGGATGAGTATGAATATTTTCATGCCTATCATGGTCAAAATCTCCAATCATAGAAAATGAATCACTTTCTTCATTTTTAGAGACATCCCACTTCCACGAACTTTCTTCATCAAAATCAACATCTCTACTAATTACAATCTTCCCATTGGTAGGATTAAACAACTTATAGCCCTTAGAATTAGAGCTATAGCCAATGAAGACATGCTTTTCACTTTTGTCATCTAACTTTGATCTCATCTCTTTAAGAATATAAGCATATGCTATGCTTCCAAAAATTTGCAAATGAGAAACACTTGGATTCTTACCGCAAGCTTCTTGAGGAGTCATCCTATGAACCCTTCTAGTAGGGGATAAGTTAGACAAGTATGTAGCGCAACCGATAACTTCAGCCCAAAACTCCTTAGGCATATTCTTGCTCTTTAGCATGCTCCTTGCTATGCTGAGAATAGATCTATTCTTACGTTCTACAACTCCATTTTGTCGTGGAGAGTATGGAACCGTAAGAAAATGACAAATGCCTTTAACTTCGCAAAATTTGTTGAAATCCAAGAAACTGAACTCTCCCCCTCTATCTATCCTCAAAGATTTGATGACAAATCCACTCTCATTTTCAACTTGGGCTTTGAACTTTTAGTAAACTCCAAAAGCTTCATCCTTCCTATTCAAAAAATAAACCCAAGTTTTGCGAGAAAATCATCAATGAAGAATAAGAAATAGTTTATTTTACCATAAGAAGATGACTTGATTGGGCCACAAATATCAGTATGAACAAGTTGAAGTGGCTTGATGGTTCTCGTGGTGGACTCCTTTGGAAAAGGCTTTCTCACTTGCTTTCCCATGACACACCCTTCACATAATTGATTGGATTTAGTAATGAGAGGCAAACCATTCATCATATTCTCCTTTTCTAATAAATTTAATCCTCCAGAATTTAGATGACCAAATCTCATATGCTAAAGCCAAGAGAAGTCTTTGACACATGTTTTCAAGCGTCTTGGGTGATCAACATTAACATCGAGCTTGAACATTCTATTCTTTGACATAGGTACCCTTACTATTAAGATGTGTGCTTTATCTCTCAAAGTGCAACAAGCATCTTTTAAATGGATATCATATCCATTTTCTAGCAATTTTCCCATACTCAAAATATTTGCTTTCAAAGAAGGAACATAATAGACTTGTGAAATAAGTCTATGATCACCATTTTTTGTAAAGATAAGAATATCACCTTTGCCTTCAATTGAAACTTTTGAATCATTGCCAAAAACAATTTCTCCTTTTTTCTTCTCATCAAGCTCTATGAATAGCTCCTTATTGCCACTCATATGGTTACTAGCACCAGTGTCCAGATACCATAAGAATTTATTTTCATCTCCTTTTTTAGCCAATAACAAAAGTAGTTCTTCTTCTTCTTCTTCTTCTTCTTTCACCTCCACAAGATGAGCCTCTACATCCTGCTCTCCTATAGTAATAGCTTTCATGACCTCTTAAGTTTTGAGATTGTTGGCTTGACTCTTCACTATTAAAGTGATGTGTGCCTCTTCCATGACCACGACCACGATGATTTCTACCTCTTTCACAGCTTTGACTACGACCTCTTCCTCTTCCTCTTCCTCTTGCTTGTGAGCTAATGGATTCCTGCTTCTTGTCTTTTAGAGAGACCTTTGCTTGAAATGTTTGAACTAATGGCTCCTTCTTCTTCAATCTTTATTCATAAGCTTGCAGGGATCCTTGTAGTTCATTAATGGTCATGGCTTCTAAATCTTGAGATTATTCAATAGCCACGATAACAAGGTCAAATTTTGAATCAAAAGTACAAATAATTTTCTCCACAACAGAAACATCTTCCAAATTCTCCCCATATCTCCTCATTTGATTGATACATGCCAAGACTCTTGTGAAATAGTCATGGATATATTCGGTCTCTTTCATGTGTAAGGATTCAAATTCTCCTCTCAATGTTTGAAGACACACCTTCTTCACCTTGTCAACTCCTTCATGGGCCTTTTAAAGAATCACCCAGGCTTCCTTTGATTTTGTTACGTTTGACACTTTTTGAACATTTCATCACCTAATGCTGCATGAATGATGCTAAGAGCACATTGATCCAATCTACAATTCTTTTGTAACGTATTCCTTTATTGTTGATTCAAAGCTCCTTCATTTTTCGGTTCATTATATCCTTGTTCTACTATCTCCCATGCATTTTGAGAGCCAAGAATGGCCTTCATACGCATACACTACTTATCATGATTTTCTTTTATGAGTTTGGGGATTGAAACAACGGAATTAAACATCTCAAAAATAATATGTCTATGATACTACTTTGTCGTAAATAAGGGAGATAGAAGGATAAAAGGGAACATTCAAACAACCTAAATAACTCACTTGATTTCGATTTTTTGCCCCATTTTAAAAATGAACTAGTACATAGTATTTATAGATACATAAGACACCTCTTTGAAACAATACAACACTTGGAAAACATAAGATAGTAAATGTAAAATACATGCATAAACAAATATAATGAATCTCAAAATACATAAACCAAATAATGAATCAAACGTAAAGCCTCCCACACCTTTAGTTCTTCTAGAGTATGATCAATTGTGAAGAACTGTTTACGTCTGTAAATCTAGCTTCTCACCTCACTCACGTCAAAGATCGGGAAATCTACCTTATTGAATTTGGTTGGAAGTGCGTGGTTTCCTAAATTGCCTAAATTTCTTGACGTCACTTCCAAGATGTCCTTCCATATCTACTCCATAAGTTGTTAAAACATAGACTTGATGTCGTCAAATTCTTTCTCTTTCCACACTTGTGCCTCCAAAAGGTTTGCAAACCCAGCTTATTCCAGAAGTCTTACTTCTGCTCCCTTTGTGTTTTCAGCCATCGTACCACCGCCAAGAATCGACAACTCTGATACCAACTATTTTGGTATTCTTTAGAAGTAAAGAAATGCGGTTGCGAGAGATGAAGAGAAATAGAAAGGAAACTATATTTTGTTTCAGATTTTTCATTTCTCGTACATCGTTACAACAGATATATAAAAACAATACTATAGTCATTACGATTACAACACGTGTAACGATCTTGCTAGTTTGTTACAACAGTTATAGATTTGACGGGTCCTTGCATTATTTACTAATGTATACTCCTTTGGTGTTGTTTCCTTCTTCTTCTTCACGTTCTCAATTTTCCTATTTTCTTCTGCGACGTCATTCTCTTCATTTGTTCCTTTAGTTAACTATTATTCGTAACATTTGCTCTTTAACTCCTGTTACAAGATTGAAGCCCTCAATGCAGCTTGCATACCACTCTATGTTTCACTCTTTCCACTCCTAAGAAATCCAATATTTCATCATACTCGGCTTTGTCAAATGAAGAATTCAGAATGTAACAACCATGGGATGAAATATTATGCAAACTTACTCCCTGCTCCCTTGCCTGATGTAATACGCTCCAAAAAGCAGGCATAATTCTCCGAACATCACGCAGCTTACAAAAAAACTTCTATTCCATGTACGACTCAATCAGCATAATATTTTCTTCATCAAGTTTTACTTTAATTGACTTCCTCAGGGCATTCAAATGTGGATAGGGAGAGCTTTTTACTGGCAAGAAGTTAAACATTTGTGGCAAACTAGAAACTAGAGCATCTTCAATTGTTTTGACTAAAGAGATTAGTGCATTGACAAAAGCTGGAGGCACACAATCCAGAATCCCTTGGTTCCATATACTGTCCAAGCGTATTGTTTCCTTGGATGATATTAAAATAAAATCTGCTTGAATTATGAAAAGGAAGTTAGTAATCATCTCTGTTGGAAGAAATGCATATACACCAGGAGAGCTCATGCCTCCAAGAAGACGATCCCCATTTGGAAACGCCAGAGTAATCACCCAGTCTTCCGCTTCCATTCTCCTTTCTACTTTATTTTCCTGTTTGATAGGAAACCTCTCCTTCCACATATAGTAGCTGCATTCTCTTTTTATGTGATCATTGTTTTCATCTGCAGATAGATGGAGTGTGTAGGACTGTGCATCAATGTTTTTCCTTATCACAAAATTGGTCTCTTTTGTAATTGCAATTACAGCAAGGGAATTATGATTAGGATTTTCATGATCTTCTCTAATAGAAAGGCTCTTTATCTTTCCGAGGAATAAAAGGACTTCAGGATGAATGCTTGACAGCTGCTGTGTCACAGGTTTCACCTTGTTAGGCTTCAAAGGAAAGATTATTGTTGTATTTACATTGGTGTGCTTGGATCCATAGATTTGTTTTATATCTAAAAGTGACGGGTTCTCGTTAATCCATTCAGGAACTATGTAACCAAGCTTGCAGTGTGGACAAGGTTCTTCACTGAAGCTTATTTGATAACCATTGCTGAATATGTGAGGTTGAGCTGTGAATAGAAATACACTCTTGAACCCTATTCCTGCATTTTAACACAAACAAATACTTTTAGATAAAGATTCCAAGTAAATTTTGCAATATTTGCTCCGTACTTGGTAGGAACTGAGAAAAGAAGGGTTGATTGGAAGAGAAAAAAAGAAAAACAGATAACAGAATCATACATGCAACTTGAATGATTACTTCCTTTTTTTGATCTTTTTGTTTTGTATCATTGCAAGTAATCTCAACTCTTAAGATATCCAAGCACATTTTTCTCCTTGATGCTCAATACCATAAAACTTTAGTCCTATCAAAGTGGAGAATATTTCTTCTTGTTAGTTTATCTTTAGAAGAAATGCATTCAGAAAATACCCCTGAAGCAATAACCAGTTCAAATGGAACAAAATCTGATATATTCCTTCAGCATAAGCCATAAAATTTCAAGAACAACTGTTGGCACACACAGCAGATAAAGCATGACCATGCATAACTGACAGAAATAATATGGCAACTATAAGAACCTTTTTCGCCAATATAACCACTTTTCCTCTGGCCTTTCTTTGATGAATTTCCAACATTACAAATGGAATCTATATTCTTTACAGAGAATCCCTTCTCGTTATTGAACAATAGCAATGTAGTCAGTGCACCAGTGGCTGTTATATCTCGAGATGTCAAAACAAACTCAATTGAAGGATCCACTCTATCTGGGTATTCATTATCTTCAGCATTCTGAGAAGAAAGTTAATGTAAATAACATCGTTACTAACCTTTAAAATTGTATTTCTGACTGCTCGTTAACTAGCCTCTATAAGGCTATTCGTAGTACCCAATCAACTTAAAGCCACTTTTTAGCAGAAGAAATATACTTTTACACCACTCCCCTGGGTTCAAAACGAAAAAGTTTCAGCAACCAGAACTTACTAGTCCCGTAACTAAACGAGGGTAGCATTCATATACATTGCACAAAAAAGCCTTTCCTTTATTTAAAACCCTCATCTGATCATCACAACCAAGTTGTTAACTTTTTCTTCTTTCCCACCTATAATGTTAGCAGGAGCACGGGCATGGATGACAGAGGCAAGGGAGGAGAGCTAGCTATGCCTGTTGGGTCCATGACCGGAGCTAAGGCCAAGAGACTTAAGGAGACTCTCCATGCATATATGGGCTATCTTTTGGAGAGGATGGAACAGTCCAAGCCTATGGGAGGAGAGCTTTATAGATCCCAGCCCAAATTGATCCATCTAACTCAAATCTTTGGACCAGATATCGTTAGGACTTGAAGACTTGGACTATTAAGCCCATACATTAGACCTTTTAATTATTTTAAGTTAAGACATCCTTTTTTTATTTTGGGCTAACCCATGTTAAAGCCCGAGTACTTATTATTAAACTTAGGTATAAATAGGTTCATTAGGGTTATTGTAGGCTGAACTACTATCTTTTGATTAAGTCATCAGTCATAGTGAGGTTTATTCCTCTTGTTCTTGTTTCAACACAAATTAATAATTCACTTATCAATTTTTTCCTAAATTGTGGCGTGTTTGTTTGATTCAACCTTCTTGATTTTAGTTTCGATCATCTAGGTTGCTCGAATCACGTATTCGTGAGGTCTAGTAGGGATTGAACCTTGCGTGTCGTCTTATTTTGTTGAATTTCAAATTTTGTTCTTCCTTGTCCTTCCTTGCCGAAACTTCCTAACATCCACAAACCTATCAAGCCGACGCTATCATCATTAACTTTCGAGGATTTTCGGACAACCCTTCATTGAATCACCTCCGTGCATGCATCAATTGGTATCAGAGACTTAGTTTGAGGTAAATTCTTATTTACTTCAAAGTAAAATTAGGGTTTATTCATCACCTTCATTTAATTTTTATTCCTTTAAACTCATCGGCTTTCACCAAACCTAGGGTATGAAAAAGGTAAAGCTTGCTGCTGTTGAGTTCACTGACTATGCATTAATATGGTGGGATCAGTTGGTGATGTCTCGAAGGAGGAATGGAGAGTACCCCATCACTATTTGGGCAGCAATGAAGGCGTGCATGAGGAAGTGGTTTGTTCCTTCATATTATTACCGGAAAATGCATCAAAAGCTCTAAGGACTCACTTAAGGGTCTAAGTCAATGGAGGACTACCACAAGGAGATAGAGATAGCCATGATCGGAGCTAATATTAAGGAGGACCTAGAGGCTACTATGGTACGTTTCTTGAGTAGGTTAAACCGGGAGATAGCCAATGTGGTGGAATTGCAACACTATGTGGAGATTGAAGACGTGGTAAACATGACCATGAAATTAGAGAGGCAACTTAAGGCTAAAGTGACAATAAGGGGTGGAACGAGTTCTAACCATAATTAGAACTCGAAATGAGCCAAAAGGGGGGAGAGACCGAAAGACAAGGGTGTCGACTTTAAAGAGACTCCAAAGAGGCTGAATGTAGGGGCTGAAACAAAAGGTACACCTAACACCCATGCATCTTCTAGTAAAGAATCTAGTGTTAAATGCTTTAAATGTTTGGGTTTGGGTCATATTGCATCCCAATGCCCTAATAAGAAAGTCATGTACATGAGGGATAATGGGATAGTTGAGTCTGAGGATGATAGCGAATGTGACCCCTTGCCATGTGATGAAAATGATGATGATGATGATTGCGTAGGGAGGACTACCATAGGAGAAGCACTTGTTGTTAGGAGGATTTTGAGTGCTCGAGTAAAGGAGGAGGCTTTAGATCAGAGAGAAAACTTATTACATTCGAGGTGTTTAGTGGGAGGAAAAGTTTGTAATTTGATCATAGATGGGAGTAGTTGTGCAAATGTCGCTAGTATGACTATGGTAACTAAATTGGGGTTAGCATGTAGGATGCATCCTAAGCCATACAAGTTACAATGGTTTAATGACAATGGTGAGGTGAAAGTGACAAAGCAGGTGTTAGTGTCATTTTAAGTGGGTAGATATGAGGATGAGGTATTTTGTGAAGTGGTACCTATGCAAGCAGGTCATTTTTTGTTAGGGAGACCATGGCAATTTAATAGGTGCGTAAAGCATGATGGGTACACCAACAGGTACTCCTTTAAATTCAAGGGTAGAAATTTCATCTTGGCGTCATTGTCACCCTATGAGATCTACTTAGACCAGGTCAAAGCAATAAAAAGTGAGACGGGTTCAAGTAGTGAGGTTCAAAAAAAGAAGAGGGAAAAAAGGCCTAAAAGAAAAATGAGATTGGCCCAATGGGGAGTGACTGGACGAGTGAGGAAAAGAAAGTGGGATGTGCAGGAGAGAAAAGTGTAGAGAGAGAAAAAAAGAGTAAGAGAAAAATTAAGAAGGTGAACTTGTTTGTAAAGGAAAAAATTTGAGAAAAGCATGTGGAGAGAAAGGGCAATTATGGTGGTTAGATATAGGGGTGTTTTATGGCAGAAACTAACCCTAATCAAGATTTGCCAAGTGTTTTTAAGTCTCTTTTATAGGAATATGAAGATGTCTTCCCTGAGAAAATACCTAAAGGGCTACCACCCTTACATGGTATTGAGCATCAAATTGACTTCATGATCGGAGCTCAAATACCAAACCGACCAACCTATAGGAGCAATCCTAAGGAGACAAAGGAGCTTCAAAGGCAAGTGGATGAGCTATTGGAGAAGGGTCATGTGAGAGAAAGCTTGAGTCCGTGTGTTGTTTCTGTCTGGTTGGTGCCAAAGAATGATGGAACGTCGAGGATGTGCGTGGATTGTAAAGCTGTGAAAAAAATCACTGTAAAGTATAGACATCCCATTCCTAGGTTAGACGACATGTTGGATAAATTGCATGGTGCATGCATGTTCACAAAATTTGATCTAAAAAGTGGTTATCATCAAATTCGAATGCAAACAGGGGATGAATGGAAAATTACTTTTAAAACTAAGTATGGACTATATGAGTGATTAGTGATACCTTTTGGCTTAACTAATGCATCTAGCACTTTTATGAAGCTAAAGGATCATGTTTTGCTTGAATTTCTAGTTAGATTTGTAGTTGTTTACTTTGATGATATTCTTGTGTATAGCATTACATTAGATGATAACATGTCATGTATATAAGGTATGTTCTTGATGTGTTGAGAAAGGAGAAGTTGTATGCGAATCTTAAGAAGTGTATGTTTTGCATTGATAAGTTGAATTTCTTAGGATTTATGGTTAGTTCGAAGGGAGTTGAAGTGGATAGTGAGAAGGTAAAGGCTATTCAAGAATGATCGACGCCTAAGAGTGTGACCAAGGTGAGGAGTTTTTATAGACTTGCCAGTTTCTATAGGAGGTTTTTGAAGGATTTCTCTACCATTGCTACATTTTTTACTAAGGTAATCAATAAAGAAAGAGGTTTTACATGAGGTAAGGAGCAAGGACGTGCATTTAACTTGTTAAAAGAAAATTTAAGTTCTACTCTTATTCTTTGTTGGCATAATTTTGATAAAATGTTTGAAGTTGAATGTGATGCTTCTGGGATTGGTATAGGTGTTGTGTTGTTACAGGAAGAGTTGCATACTTCAGTGAGAAGTTGAGTGGCGCCCAATTCAACTATCCGACCTATGACAAGGAACTCTATGACGTGGTAAAAGCATTGGAGGTGTGGCAGCACTAACTTCAACCAAAGGCGTTTGTCGTTCGGACGAATCACAAATCGCTTAAGCATTTGAAGAGCTAAGGTAAGTTGAGTAAGAGACATGCAACTTGGATGGAGTTTTTGGAGACCTTTTCATACATGCTGCACTATAAGCAAGGGAAGGAAAATGTAGTGGCCGACCCCTTATCTAGGAGGTATTCCTTAATCTCTACTCTTAGCTCTAAGCTATTGGGATTTTAGCAAATTAAGGAATTGTATGCCACTGATGTGGATTTTGCTAGTATGTATGTCGCATGTGAACAGGGTGCATTTCACAAGTACTTTAGATTTAATGGTTATTTATATCATGGAAATCAATTGTGTGTACCTAATTGTTCTTTGCATGAGCTGTTTGTGAATGATGCCCATAGTGGTGGGTTAATATGGCATTTTAGGGTTGTCAAGACATTAGACATCTTGCACGAACATTTTCATTGGTCATGTATGCGCAAGGATGTGGAACATGGGTGTAACTGATGCATTACTTGTAGATAGGCCTAATCCACTTCTAAACCTCATGGATTGTATTACCCTTTGCCTTTACCCACTGATCCTTGGATGGATATATCTATGGACTTTGTTTTGGGTTTACCTAAAACAAAGAGGGGGTTTAATAGCATCTTTGTTATTGTGGACAGATTTAGTAAAATGGTGCATTTTATGACATGTCATAAAACTGATGATGTCATGCATGTTTCTGATTTGTTCTTTAAAGATGTTGTCCGATTGCATGGTATTCCTAGGTCTATTATTTCGGATAGAGATGCTAAGTTTTTGTGTTATTTTTAGGGTGTATTGTGGGAAAAGTTGGGAACTAAACTGTTATATTTTACTACTTGCCACCCACAGACTGATGGACAAACTGAGGTTGTGAATAGAACCTTGGGGACTTTGTTGCGTACTATTGTAGGGAGAAATTTGAAAACTTGGGGTGATTGCTTGTCATTCATTGAGTTTGCATATAATAGATGTGTGCATTCTACCACAGGGTTCTCGCCTTTTGAGATTGTTTATGAGTTTAATCCTTTGACTGTTTTGGATTTAGTTCCTTTACCTCTGCATGAGTTGTCTAGTACAGATGGGAAGAGGAAGGCCGAAATAGGGAAGGAGATTCATAAGAAGGCACGACAACACATTGAGGAAAGAAACAAAGTCTATGCCCATCAAGCCAATAAAGGACGGAAGTTGGTGACTTTCAAATTTGGAGATTGAGTTTGGGTGCACCTTAGGAAGGAACGTTTTCCTACTCATAGAAAATCCAAGCTGGCCCCGCGTGGTCATGGTCCTTTCTAAGTCGTAAAGAAAATTAATGACAATGCTTACAAGATAGACTTGCCAGGTAAGTATGACGTGTTTGCTACTTTCAATGTTGCTGACTTATCTCCTTTTGATATGGATTCAGATTCGAGGACGATTCTTCTTGAGGAGGGAGGGGTTGATGTGAGCAGAAGCACGGATCGCCATGGAGTTGGCATGAATGACAGAGGCACGGAAAGAGAGCTAGCTATGCCAGTTAGGCCCATGAGCGAAGCTAAGGCTAAGAGACTTAAAGAGGCTCTCCATGCGCATGTGGGCTATCTTTTGGAGATGATGGAACAGTTCAAACTTATGGGAGGAGAGCGTTATGGATCCCAGCCCAGATTGATCCATCTAACTCAAATCCTTGGACCAGATACCGTTGGGACTTGAAGACTTGGACTATTAAGCCCATACATTATACCTTTAAATTATTTTAAGTTAAGACACCTTTTTTTTGTTTTGGGCTAACCCATGTTAAAGCCAGAGTACTTATTATTAAACCTAGGTATAAATAGGTTTATTAGGGTTATTGTAGGATGAACTATTATCTTTTGATTGAGTCGTCTATCATAGTGAGGTTTATTTCTCTTGTTCTTGTTTCAACACGAATCAATAATTCACTTGTCAATTTTTCCCAAATTGTGGCATATTTGTTTGATTCAACCTTCTTGGTTTAAGTTCCGATCATCTAAGTTGCTCGAATCACGTATTTGTGAGGTCTAGTAGGAATTGAACCTTGCGTATTCTCTTATTTTGTTGAATTTTGAATTTTGTTTTTCCTTGCTAGAACTTCTAAACATTCACAAACCCATCAAGCTGACGCCATCATTATTAATTTCAAAGAATTTTTGGATAATCCTTTTGAATCAACTCGTGTGCGCATCAACCTATTTCCATCTCCCAACTATTTCTAAGTGTAAGTGCAAAAGCAAGAGTAAGGTTTGAAGTACACATCAAGTACACCATTTTCCCAGCCAACCAAACAGAAACAAGTGTTACATAAAGCAAAACAAGAGAAAGCAGTAAAAGGAGTTAATTACCTGAATGAGTTCCATAAGGAAGTGGATATCTTTGGTGTAAAGTTCAGTGGAGAGGCACTTAACAGCCTGATCAAGCATGGAAGCCAAAGGGTTAACATCTCCTCCGATTGAGAACCTCGTTTTTCTTAGATGTTCTATGTGTTCTCTACAAGTGGCCATCGTAGCAGTTAAAGCAAATGAACTACAAAAACAGTGACAGACACAGAGTAGGCTAGTGACGCACAGATTGAGCTGGCGAAAGATGAGGCTTTCATAAGAAAGTAAGAAACTTGTTCCCGAAGGAGTTGAACACGGGAG
>JANQAP020000094.1:913849-927168 GCA_026874005.2 Erythroxylum coriaceum
TGTATGAGCGAGATTTCTGTTGAGTGTTGATGTAATAATTGCGAATTTTACTAATATGAAAAATAATAACATTATTATAAAACTAAAAATTTTAAAAAGCACTTTTGCACCAAATATTATGAATAATATTTCCTAATCAATTTCGATAATCTTTTAAAAGGACGAAAAAGCATGCTATAATTGGGATCCGATTTTTTGTGTCGGTTATGATATTTTTATCATATTTTATTAAATTTTATCTATATATTTACGTAGACTCTATATAAATATATGGATAAAATTTAATAAGACAGAGTTAGAACATGTGAACTGAAGTAGAGGATTTGCGGTAGATACACTTTGCTAAAGCTACGCTGACTCCCTAAAAAAGTGAAACATCGAGTGCTTTTTAAAGTTCCTAACAAGAGAGTCGGTACTTTGGAATCAGGTGAGGTCATAGGCACGCAATTATGGTGTCTTTATATATTGTTTCTTGCTTTGGTCATCTCATGGCCCAAAGTTTAATTAATTAGATTAATCTCAAAGCAAAGAAGATTAGGATATTAATTGTGCTTTAGATTAGTTTACTTAATGCTTATGTAGACATCATTAATAACGTCATGATTAAGCCAAGACCAGTGAAGTGGTGGCCATTGAATTGAAGAGGCATGTGCAAATGTTACTATAATGACTTATTTTAAATTACTCTTTAAATATGAATTAAGTAAATTATTAGGGAATAAATCAATAATTTAAAATTAAGAATCAGTAATTCAATTGATAGTTGCAATCTTTAACTTTGTCTTGAATACTGGCTGTGAACGACTAATGGGCCTATTATTGTAACTTCAGTCTTGAGTAATGGCTAGAAAGGCATGTCTTTTTCTCCGTCGAGCCACTTGCCTTGTCTTCCACATAGTTTCTAAGTACAAGGTCACACTAAATAAGCAAAGAAAGGCCACCAAACATACTCAGCTCAGACAGAGAAGAGATTGGAAGTGATGGGATCAGAAGAAACAGAACCAGAGTCAAGCTCAACACCAAGACTACCGCTACTCTCAAACCCATTTTCACGTGGACTAATGCAATCACCAGAGACGTCAGGTGCGATAACCCCACCATTCTACTCCTCAGCTTCTGTCCCATTTCGCTGGGAAGAAGAACCTGGCAAGCCAAGACACTGCACAATTCTAGCAAACAAGACCGTTGACTTCACTCTGAAGTCCCTGGAGCCACCTCCAAGGCTTCTTATGGATGCTTACTTTGCTAAACAGTTCTCACCAACTACTGTGCTGGAAGGTCCTTACATAGGCAAATCATCAAGGTTTCAGTCATCTTCTTTTAGAATTATAAGAAGGGAGAGACTTGGTTCGTTTCGCAGTCGTTGCAGTCCTGAAAGACATCAACTTGGTGCCATGGTTCTCAACAACTACAAGAGAGGTCCTTTTGGTTCATGGCGTTGGGGGATGAGAGCTTTCAAGGTTAAAAGAGAGGTTGTTGGGGGAAGTAGCCATGTTTTTCCATCGCTTGTCGATAGAGAAGCTAACAATGAAGAAGAAGATGATAATAGCAACAAATTGGCTAAGATTAAGAGGATTACAAGGTCTGGCAGCTTCTCTGCTCTCTCCCATGCCAGGTCTCCGTTCTGGGTTAGTTCTCATGCCTGAACTCCTCTTTTAAGTGAAAATTTTGCTTATAATTCCTCCGTTTAACTGCTTCATCAAACAATGTGCGATCTTTGTGTGGGAGATAAGGGCATATTATTCTAACCCGCAACTCATGTCCTCTAGTTATTGCTAATAGTGTTCTTCTAATCAGAGTGGCAAGAATCTATTTATTAGAAGAGAATCAAAAGGAAACTCAGAACCAAGGAATGTTTTTCCTGTGTCCGAACTTCTGATCCTTCAAACAATTGACCTTGTGTATTAGCAGTGACAACCTGTAGCCAAATTTTTCCCTCACTTCTCTTGCCAATTCTAAGCTACAATAACTGAACTATGTTGACATTTTTGCAGGTGGCTATTTATGAGGGGTTGAAACAGGTGGTGCCATGGAAGGGTAGGAAAGGAAAAAAGGCAAGCTTTGCGATATGACTATTATTGGAGGAGGGGCACAGCGCCATATGTCCATTTGCTTTCTTTATAAGTGCTGTGGTACGATTATGGTAATGACATGTGAATGTGGTATATCACATCGTTGCCAGCTACGGCTCCTGCTACCTCGTGCTCTGTTCCTGGGACGACTCTTGTTTGTTTGCCTGATGGGAATCTTTTTTCTGCATGCCAAGAATTACTGGACCTTTTGAGGTAAACTGGCCTGGTTAGATTAGACATTCCAAGAATAAAATCGCAAAAAATGTGCCGTCAGAGTCAGCAACAGAGGGAACAGTTCTTGTTCTTAGTAGAAAAAGATTGTCTGAAAGTATTCGGTCAAGACTAATATGTGTCATTAGTTTCCTGTATTCCCCTCTGCTAGATGTCGTAAGAATTATAAATGTACATGTTTATGTATAAGCATCTATGGATTGCAAGTTGTTTTAATGTCGTTTTCAAGACTGAGCTTTTCTTCTTTGGTTACTGCTTCTATCTATGCATGCCAGGATTTAACAGTGTTCCAATTATTGCACAACTGTTAGCAACACATTACAAAGGTTGTTGATTCGAATTCAATGTAACTTCTCAAAATCCCATCATATTAACAATGGAGGCACCTGCAGTAAGGGATGTTCACGCAAAGAAGAGAACCACGAGTCTCCAGCATTAGTGCAGCAAACAATGGACCGGCTGGTATTCCATTTGGGAATTTCATGTGAATATGAAATGAATTCACAGAAATGAAACATGAACAGTTGATTTCCATTGAAGTATTTACTGTAAAATTCATTTACAAGTAAACAGGAGGAAATATTCAGAGGACAAATCCAAAAAAGGTTAACCTCGGCATTAGAAATCTCTCGGATGTTCCCACAATTGAAAGGATAAAAAGATTATTTCATGCTGCTCATCGCAACTGGAAGTATGAAGACTAAAGACAGGTGGAAATGTATCAACTTTAGCTACGTTATTCATCGAAACCGATTCATCGCTATTTCTTACCCCTCACTCCAGTGAGCACCTGCAAAAAGGTTAGTGTAGATATTAGGTACCCTTAGATTTTCAAGCACAGTACATCAATGGGCTCAGGAAACATTGCTCAAACTTGAATATGAATTCTCTTATTCTTTTCATATTTCAGGGATGGAAAGTTAGGAGGATTATTTATCTTCCATCTAATTTATATATTATCAGATACCAGATATCAAACTAGTTTGAACTATTTTTTTAGGTGATCTACATAGAAAATGATGGACAATCATTAGAAATTAAATGAGGAACAAGTTCAAGTTTTATTTGATGAAGTACATAAATCATGAATTACATATAATCATTCTGTATCCTCCTTTCCTTTTCATCCATATCCACTCTTTACATCTTAAATTCATTAACTAATGCCCATAATGTTCTTGACCAGATAAAGAAGAAAATCAAGCTTTGAGCAGAAAAGGGATAAGCAAGTAGAAACTATTGCAGACTGTGTAGCCGACAGCACACGAGTCCCAATGGTCATAAACAAAACTAAGATCGTTTCTGCATGCATAATCATCTCGTTCCTATGGGGTAGTAACGATTATAGTCCATGGGTGTCCGGAATGAACTATAAAGATCATTCATAAGTCATAAAATAACTAACAAGGTGATGTGTAAGTACTCACATCACTCAGGGCAGGCTGTGGGACTTGCTTGCCTGATTCAAAAGAATCCAACATTGGTCTTACAACAGCTGGAAGGAAAAGACCTGAAATTTCACGAGAACTCCACGTTAATAACTAGTAAGAGACTTAGAAAAGAGTTAACTAACATCCATGTGATGCAGATAATAACTTGTTAAGAGGCTTAAGAATAAGCATCCATGTGGTTTCCGCAACCTCTGAAATCCCATGAAAATAGCACAAGGGCTACCAGTATTCATCATTCTACATATCAACAAATTTCATAGAAGAACATGGGCTGGTGATCTATGCATTGCACAAATGAATGGCGTTTGGAACAAATGGATTTCAGTTCCAGATTTGGCATCCGAGTAATATGTATGTGGTGATCAATCATCATTGCCTTGAAACAGGCAACATAGTTACAGGAAGTAAAAGAATACCCTAATTATCCAAGTCTTTTCTTAACCTATCTAGAATCCAAATGATCTTGAATGAACAGAGATAAGAGAATCCTCGTGTCAAAATTCATCAATTGAATAAGAGAAACTGGGAATTTCGCCATCTTTGAAACATGTGAAACCAAGGCATTCATCATTGAACACATCAGATCCATAAACGCCTTCAAACATGTTACAAAATTAAACCAAAAATAAAGGGAAAAATAAGAGATTTTCGATTAATAAAATCGAATACATAGAGAGAATAAATAGAAAGGATAGACAGACGAATGAAATTAACAAGAAAAGCGCACCAACGCCACCAATGAGGCAAGAAGCTGCTACGACAGGCTCTTGCACTACGAAAATCTTCAGTTTCTCCATCAAGGCCATTTTTTCTTCTGTTTTTGTTCAAGGGATCACCCCAAAATTATGACCGCCGATGTTTATTAAGTCCTCCCACTGACGTTGGGTTTTCCTTACATTGGGCCTTCTCACTCACAATGCTCCTATATGAGGTCGCAACCGCAAGTCCGCAACAAGATTTTCCAAGTCTTTTTCATCATCTCTCCATTGTTTAACCTTTTCTCATCTGTTATTAGTACTATACTAATTCTGAAGGGAAAACGGAACCAAAAGAGAAGTATTTGATTGAGGATTGGTGCAACCAACATAATTTGATGCTTCACGTAGAAAAATGCGTTGGGTGGCGTATAATAAGATAAATCTTAAAGGACAAAAGCTTCAAAGAACGAGAGAGACAAAGAGTGAGAGGGTACAAAGAGCAACATGTATTATACACAATATCAAAGGGAGACTGGAAAAGAATTTCCATATACAGATTTTACAATCCCTCATCCCAATTTGTACAGAAACCAAAAGAGAAAGTGAATTACATGAAAAAAGAAGATCAGTAAAACATAATCAGTGACGAGAACCCAAAATAATTATGAAAAAAGAACTAGACATGACTATGTACATGCATATCCAGATAAATGATTTGTTACAAGAAGCAGCAATTTCATCAAAACTCTTAAAAGGGCAACATCCATCCAATTGTCCATCCTAGTAACAGACCAGCGCCAACAAGACCCAACCCCAATGCAAATGCTACAGCATAAGTGTTGGCATCCGTTCCGCAATTTCGCTTGCTCCTCTTACTCTTTGCGGATTTCCGCCAGTTCTTGTGCAATTTCCTGCCTTTAGAGAGAGCTAAAGGGAAGAGAGAGGACATTGGCTGGTCAGTATCCTGCAGCAGTTGGAACCACTGCTTATAGGCAAATAGTTGTGAGGCTTGTCTGAAAAAGAGTTTAATGACGTGATCTTTCTCAGTACAGGCTTGCTTCGCTATCTTCTCTGCTTCCCGGGCACGTGTTTGAGAATGACGAAGTGCTTCCAGTAACTGAGCCTTGCACGGATCATTCTCAGAAGTTTGTCCACTTCCTGTGGTATCCTTTTGAATTGCAGTATGACTGTAATTAAAGGTTGCAGGTTGCCATAAATAAGTTCAGGAACTTATAACAACATAGATGTGCATATATGAATACATACATCAACAGAGATCCTATGTACAAGTCTACAAATTCTATTATCCTGGCAATAAACTAAAATATGTGGCATTAGCAACCAAGCAGGAATATCAAATATGTCGTTCAGATGCAAAGCAGCATTGAATTCTAAATCTATTTAAATGGTCAACATACCCATGGAACACTGATGTAAATAATTTTAGAAGTAAAAGAAAACAGAAGTTATAATATAGCAAATACCTCAATGACTTGTCCGAACTGCTTTGTGAGTTTCCTTCAGTCCAAGTACGAATGCTTTCAGAACTGGGACAGCTCTTTAAATGAATAATTTCACTGGAAATACAACCAACTTGTGCCTTCCAATCTAGAGATGATGCCAGCAGCTCAAAATGATCAGAAGATCCGGGACAAGCACATGGGTATCTCTTGACGTGCATCTTTTGAGGTGGGGGGAGATCACAATTCTCAATAAAATCAAGTGACTTTTGTGCAACCAATGTGGCCAAGTCATCTTTATCTGTAGTTCGCCACCATGGCAAATTCTTTTCATCAGCAATCCATGGAGACTCTGGATCAAAACAGCAGTCATTGCTTCTTTTGTATTTGGGGCATCCATTATCAATCTCAATCATCTTGGAGTTGTCCTTCGTCTTTTTAAAATCAAGAAACTGTACAGAACCTTGATCATATGAAGCTTTTTCTACTTGCTGTTTAGCTTCGATATCCTTCACCATGTTATCAGTAGAGATCTTACCGTAAACTTTCACAAAAGACTCAGTATAATTGTTGTCTTCAATATCGTGTGAGCAAACCTCACTAAATTTTGAGGGTGATTTTACAATCCGCGCTCTCAAGTTTTCCATCTCGGCTTCTAGGGAACTGACCTGTTCATAAGTCAACCCTTTGTCGTATACATTACAAGGTTGCAACTGAAGCCACCATCTTGTATCAGGAAGCAGATTGGGACACGAAGGGTTCCTGTTAAGAGGCATGAAGCCAGCATCGTGGTCATCAAGCACGTCAGCTGCACTTGTTGGTGCTCCCTCAACCTGCTTAGATAATGAAGATGATGATTGGCAGCAAGCTAATTTAGGAGCTCGTTTAGCATCTTCTTGGACAAAACACCGATTAGCTGCCCTCTGCCAAACTGCCCTTGCTTCTGCTGCTGCCATAACTCTCCCTTATTTGACACATCTGCTGCACACAAGAAACTTTATTACCATCAACAAGCTGTTATTACCATTCACAGAGCACAACATCGGAGGAGATAGCTAAAATGGTGAAGATAGATCTTGCATATCATGCGAATGAAAAGTGAGCCTTAAAAGAAGAAAATTTGATGCTTCAAATGCCACAAAAATATCCATCGTACAAGCGATCCATTAAGGTAGAGAATCAGTAAAAGCTCAATAGACTTCTTTAATGTAGGCATAAGAGTAGGAAGAAAAAAGTCAAATCTTTAGCTATGGATTTAAAACTTTCTTAACTTTATTAGTGATTTTCACTAGTTATAAGTATTCCAACCAAGATCAAGATAGCTATCAGTCTCAGAACAAAAATCAGTCTGAGATACACAAAAGGCACATCAAACCATGCTCATATCCTACATCATGACAAGATCAGCACTATAGAGGAATTGAATTTAGCAAGAGTTAAGCTTGAAAACCAAAATCAGTAATAAGACTTGAACGCCAAAACACCTAATCATATTAGGCCCAGGTGGACTTGGTATAGGCATAAGAGCAGACACCCTTGATTCACTTTGGATTCCAACAAACCTCCCAATCCTATAACAAAAATCAAGCTAAACTAACTTTCACTAACCAACAAAGTCATTCACTCCCTAGAGTCACGATTAAATTATCGTTAGAGCACTCTCTTCACTCCGACAGGGCAACAATTTGCACAAGAACAAAAGCCAAAAAGATTATAACTCAGAAAAGACGAGAAACACGATAGTGATATCTAGTTATTCCGCTACGACCAAAATTTAGCAAACGAAACTGGAAATTAAATAGATTCTCATCAAAATTGACCACCAACATACATCTCTCTCTATCTAACAAATCAAGAAGGAAAACAAAAGGACAAAATAAAAAAGATAATTGACTATTACCCAGGAAGAAAAACAGCGGAATAAACATGAACAGATGAAAGATAACACGATAAACGCGCAACAATTATATAATCATAATCTAAGGCTTCGTTTGTAACTAAATCAAGCACGCATTTATAACATCGTTGTGCCTCACGTATCAGAAACATGAAAAGGCAAAACTGGTAAACCACAATATCATATGCATCGGATTAGATTGATTATGGATAATGAGAAAATTAGATAAAGAAACGCAAGAAGAAGAGGAAGAGAAGAGAAGACACAGACCAAAGGGGAGAAGGATATGGATTGAACTGAATCTACGGAGAAAAGCGGAAAAAAGAAAAGGAGAAAATTGCAGAGAAGAGCGGGAGAGTTGTAAAAACTGATCGGGGTGAGGATAAATTTGTAAATTCTCATTTTTATCTTTCATCAGTTATGGTCCTTTAGTCAGAAACCAAGCAGGGACGTAAAACAAGGAGAATGTAAGAAACGACACCGTTCCTTTAACCCGGAGTCTTTCTCGAGAGAGCTTGTTTTTTTCTATTCATTTAGTGAAGAAAAAGGACGCCACAAATGATTACAAGTGGCAAATTGCTAGTGGACCCCCCAATTTAGAAGATAAGAGACCACCTATCTTGAAGGCGAGGAGACGACTATGATGGCTGATAGATACGGCCACGCAGCAAAAATCCCAGGTCCTAATCACGCGCCGCTTGCTTCTTTCGCTTCCGGTACTTCCCATGGAAGGAAGAAAATGTTCAGAATTTTACGCCTGAAATAATAACAGTGACCTCAACTCTGGTGATCTGGTGATTAACTTAATTAGATCCGAAGCAAAAGGAGTATTTTGTTGAGATTTTTTAAATTTTAATGCGGGTACAGTATGTTTAACTGTTGGCACCACTGCAGGAAGACGGGTGTACATACAATGAGCACATCAAAGGATGTCCTTCCACTTGCGTGAATTTGGTCACTGCTCCACAAGTAACCATGATGACGGTGGTTCACTATAGCTTAAGGAGATTGATATATTAGTATTATCAATACAGAATCTTTAAGGGAAAGTAACAACAGAAAGCAAGTAAATATGAAAGAAAAGGAAGAATAATTAACTAATAAGATGAAGTGGGAAGGATTTTGAATGTTAGTTGTAATGTATCATTGAAGATTGAAGCCAAGCTTTGTACGTTCGTAGCAACTAAGCAAGCTGTAAACTTCACGGGACCATTCTGTCGCTTCTCAACCTCATACGTCCTCATCACTTGATGAAGATAATAGGTATGATATAGGAAAAAAAAGGAAAGGTAATTTCAAAAAGGCTTCAGCAGAAAATGGTCGAGGTATTTTGTTGTTGACGTTTGTCGTCGCCTGGGCGCAGAATCACCTATCAACAAGTTTTACCTCATCAGGAAAGCTTTGACTGATGAACGAGTTCAGTTTGAACATGTTCCGGTGGTCGGTGTTTAAGTCACATAATACTCCCATTCGTATTTAACAAATGAAGAACATAGAGCAGGGTCGGTCTCCATTTGGGATTTATCTCATTGACAGACAGATGACAGCAATTTTTCATTTGCCCTTCTGGGTTTTTCTTTTACCATCTAGTCAGTGGCATCTGTGAGGTACTTCCTCTGTTACCTGTTTATTGTACTTTGGTGTTGTCTCTGTTTGGATTCTGGGAAATTTAACGGCATAGAAAATGGGATTCTTTTGATACTCTGTTCTGTGTGTGAGAGCTAATCTGTTAATTACCAAATTCATGAATTGAAGAAGCAAAGATGCAACGGTAAAACATAAATTTCATTTAAACATTACGTTTATCTTTTCTATTACAACCAGAATACTCCCTGAGAGGCGAGGCCATGAGGGACATTCTTGACCTTAATTTCTGAAACCAAATCCAGCCCATCTCCTCGTAGCCTCCATCGTGCGGGATTTGAAGTCCAGTAGTTTTTCTAGAGATTTTCCTTTCTTACTTCTAGACCTCCCAGCTTCTTTCAAGAGCTCATCTAGTCGTTTCTTCTCATCATCAACATCTGGGTTTGCTGTCCCAAGTTTTTCTTTTCTCACCCTGAGGATGTACTCCAGTATCTCAATTGCATCCTCTACCCTGCAAAAGGTACGGAAAATTTTCTCGTTCAATACAGCAGCTTCCCAAAATATTCATTCGAATGGAAAGATATCATCAAAGTCAGTATAAGGGAATTCTAGAAAATGGAAGTTGTGGGTAAATCCGGAACATAAAGAGGGTTATCATTGACCTACTTGTACCAAAGAAACAAAAGATAGAGAAAAGGACATCGGAACGTTTAGCACCTTCCCATGGCATCATAAGTTGCTGCAAGATTGCTACACACTCCGAGAGTATCCAAGTGACAGTGGCCGCACTCCTGCTCCAGTATCATTCTTGCCTCTTCAAACAATTCAGCTGCCTCATTTATTTTATACAGTTGCACACTAGCCAGTCCCATCTGATTCAACACAATTCCGAAGAAGGCTGATTTACCCTCCCCACTGGCCCGAAGCTTTGCTACGGCACTTCCGAAAGAACTTCTAGCATCCCCGTATTTGCCCACCACGTAGAACATCACACCCATCTGAGCTTCTATGCCAGCAACTGTGCTGCGCTGTCCAGGAGTGCCTTCCAATAACTTCACTGCCTTGTTTAGGAGCTTCAATGCCTCCTCAGGTTCATTTAAAGCTTCATAGATGGCTGCGATTTCGGTCAATCCTCTTGCAACCTCTTCAGCTGCGGTGCCAGGGATCGGTTTCGCGTATATCCTCATAGCATTCTCACAGTATGATTTGGACTCTCTTATCTTGCCAGTCCTGTGGTAGAGATCTGCTAAACGAATAAAGACAGAGGCCACGGAAGGGTGATCCTCTCCCCGTGTGGATTTGAAGACTGTTAGAGCTTTTTGGTATGAGAAAACAGCTTCATCAGACCGACATAAGGTCAAGTAAATGTTGCCAATGCTAACGTCAATGGCTGCAACTTCATTGTCTTGACCAGCAGCAACCATTATCATGCTTGCAAGCACAAGGTGCTCAAGGGCAGATTCCAAGTCTCCCTTTGCTTCACAAACAAGAGCCATAAGCCTCCTATCGGTGGCTTCTTCAAGGGATGCTGGTTCACTGCGCTTCCGGTGAACTTCAAGCGTTTTCTTGCAAAGCTTTTCTGCTTCCTCAAACTGCATTGCTTGAATATATGCCTCTGCTAAGTACCTGACACTTAAGACTATTTTATTAAACACTAAACATTGTAATTACCGTTTATGATCATCAATATTCAATATCTAATACCAACTATTGAGTGTATTTTGTAATTAATTCTATTTATAATTAAAAACTTCTATGTTCACCTATAGTGTATATAGAATGAGATTTTAAGGAATTTGCCTGCATGTCTCTGCAATACTGGTATCTGAATGCCCGAGAGCTTCAATCTGGATCTTCAAACCCCACTCGTAACAAGAAATGGAGCGGTCCAACAGCCCGAGCAAAGAATACGTGTCACCCAGCTGCATATACCCGCAAAACTTGGCCAACGCATGATCCGGCCCGTTGACAACATCCACGATCTCGATGGAGCGCTCCAGAACCGGAACCGCCTCCTCCAACCGGCCTAAGCTGCTATAAATCGCAGCCAACACGTGCAAGCTCATAGCCAGCTCCAGGCCCGAACCCGAACATCTCTCAAAGGATACGGACGCACGTGACGCGTAATCCAAGGCCTTGTTCGGGTTCTCACCAGAAGCGATTGTGTCACGTGCGAGCTTTAAGAAGAATGGACCGAGATCGCGATTATCGAGCGACGACTCGTTGATGGGAAGCTTCTCCGGCGTAGACTGTTTGGTTCGAGGATTTGGAGACCGTTTTAGCAGTGGGGACGGAGTTTTAATGTCGTTTTGATGAAGAAAAAATTGTCCCAAAGTAGTAGGACTCGGTGAGGTGGTTTTCGCTGAGAATTTACCCGGCATTGTCTCGAAGCTAATAGTATCGTTATGAACAAAATGTTGAAAGGCTCTTATCAGGTACACAACAAAGAAACTGAAAATTTGAGAAAATAGAATCGTACTTACACAAGCGTGGATAAGAGAAGAAGCAATTGAGGGAATATAAGAAGTTTAAACAGGAAACTCGATCATTGCGGATGGTGGTGGTGATAATGGCGAATGATGGTTGCGTGGAGGAGACTTCTCATGATCAAGACGTCAGGGTACTTCAATTTGATGACCAGCTTCAAAACGAAAAATGGAAGAAACAGACACACAAAATCCATTGAAGCTCTTTAATCACAACCTCAAACTCTAAAGAACTGAACTGAACTCTCTTGGGCTTCACGCTATCCACAAAATAGTCTTTTTGCAGCTTTGCTTCTCTCACCAGCAACGTCCCTCTTGCAATCCCCAACGGTGGGTCAAGTCGCAGTGGATTCTTACCTAACTCGTCCACCTTTCCCATTCAAATTACCGTTTTGCCATTATATAATCCAAAAGTTTATTATCATCGGAAACGGTGCGCTTCATGATTTCCGCTTTCCAAGTATCATCTCCTCTCTCCGGCACTGTACGTTTCCGTACTTTTCTCTTCTTCCGTTACTCAGTTTAAGGTTTTTAAAATTGAATTCTGGCGCTGCTTATCAACCTACTTGAATCATCCTTTTCAGTGGTTTCTGTTTGACAAAAGTTTCTTTGCTTATACTGTGACAGATATTCCAAATGTTGACTGGAAAGCCATAGGTACTGAACTGCCGAATGATCCTAGTGCTGGTTCTAAGCCAGTTATAAAGAAGCGGCTTCCCGGGAAGATTAGGCAAATTCCAGAGTGCTATTTCGTAGCCATCGCCGTCTGTGGAGCTTTGCGCTGCTGCTGGGGTTGGTGCTGGCAATGGCATGCTGCTGACGGTTTATATTCTGAGCTTGTAAAACAATCAGTTGATAGTTATTGCTTCTTTGTCGCGGAGATGGAAAGGAAAATATTTGTACATTGCATCTATCTTGTAGATGTAGTCCCATTCTATTCAATTTTATTTGTTTAATTCTATTAAATCTGGAACCCGAAAGTGTTAACTGTCCTCACAAATCAAAAGAAATAAAATTGCGCTTAACCTGGTGTGCTAAAAAATCTCATTCTTTTGAGATTTAAGATAAGTTTGAGAGAGAAGTTAAATCAAGCATTAACAAATGATCATATAAGAGTTTTAGAGTTCAAATAGTTATTATCACCTACACTGACGACTTTCCCTAACTATCGTAAAGTGAATAGTCTTGTATACTGAAATATATTGACGAATTAATTTATGTCTATATATATATATATATATATCAATTTATACCCAATTCTAGAGGTTAAAGAGGAGTTTTTATAAAAAGAGTTAGAAAAATTTTAGTTGTGTTTGTTTCGTGAAGTATTCTTTGCTTGAAACCTTTATAATTTATAGCTTGCTATTATTGAAATTAATATATTTCTTATTGTTAAAATCTTGTGTCCAATTTTTCTTGTCGTCATCTATATCATTTGAG
>JANQAP020000094.1:927268-942037 GCA_026874005.2 Erythroxylum coriaceum
TATTATTGAAATTAATATATTTCTTATTGTTAAAATCTTGTGTCCAATTTTTCTTGTCGTCATCTATATCATTTGAGTAGTTTGTTATTGGTTAAATGATTTCAAGTGTTATTGTTTGAAATCCAAAAAAGTGGTATTAGAGCTATATGTATGGAGAGTGACAATAGCTCTATGATGAAGTTGATGATGAAGTTGACGTCGATCAACTACTTAATTTGGAGACCAATGATGGAAGATCTCTAGTATTGCAAGGATCTTTATGATCTAATCGATGTGAACATAATTATAAGAGATGTTGTCCCATCTAAGTCAGAGAAGATGACATAAGAGTGGGAGAAGATGAAGTGAAAGATCTTGGAAAATATAATGGATTGATATTAGCATATTTAACTATGTATCTTAAGAGACGGATTATTTTGAGTTGTGAAAGATGTTATAGGATCTTTATGAGAGAAAGATGACTCACAATAAGGTCTCCTTGATTAAAAGACTTGTCAACCTAAAGTTGAAGGTTGAGAATTTAACGTTGGAGCATCTCAGTAATTTTTAGGATATCATCAATAAGTTAACTACGATGAAGATTGTCCTTGATGATAAATTACAAACTTTGTTCCTATTGAGTTCTTTTTCGGATAGTTAGAAAGTTTTAGTTGTGATTACCAATAATCCCGCTCCAAATGGTGTGCTTTATTTGGATGTGATCAAAGAAAGCATGTTCAATAAAGAGATTAAGAGGAAAGAGATCAGTGTCAGTAACATGCAGGAACTTATGGTAGAAAATAGAAGAAGAAACAAAAGCAGAGGGTCCAAGGATAAGGCGAGATGAAGAACATGTCAAAGTCGCAAGATGTCTAGGAGACCAAAAGTGTTATTATTGCTAGTCACATAAAAAAGTTATGCTACAGGTGGAAGAGAGAATAGAAAAAACAAGATAATTAGAAGGATGGAGATGACAACAACACTCTTGCAATGACATTAAGTACATATGATGAAATGTCATTGATTTGTGCAATCAATAAGTGTTTCCATATTAGTCACTTAGATTTGGAGTGACTTGTCAATACAAGGGTGTCATATTATTGTATTCTAGAGAGGGAATACTACACCAATTATAAGAGTAGTGATTTTGGAAGTGTGAAGATAGGTAATCAGAGCTTCGCTAACATCGTCAGTATGGGAGACATTCGAGTTCAAATTGACGTTAGGTGTATGTTGACCTTGAGAGGTGTATGACACATTACAGACTGACAACTCAATTTACTTTCTGCAAATGTACTTGATTAAGAGGGATGTTAGCACATGTTTGAGAATGACAAGTATAAGTTTTTTAAAGGAGCAATGATAGTTGTTTGTGGTGAGTTGTGTTGCACCTTGTATGTTACATGCTTGAAGGTATGTGCTAGAGAATTACATACTATTTAATAAAATATTTCACTAAATTTGTGACACCGAAGGTTAGAACACATTAGCAAGAAGGAGATCAGGTTGGTTGTTACAAGATCATTTAATCTGCAAAGATTATGATTTCTCTCAACCGCTGTGATTATTACGTGACTACAAAGTAGCATCGAGTGTCTTTCCAATAACTCTACAAAGAGGAAGATGAAGTTGGAGTTGGTGTACTATGATGTCTGTGGTCCCATGAGGTGAAGTCCTTGGATGGATACAAGTACTTTATTACATTTATTGATAATGCCACATGCAAGACTTGGGTCTTTATGTTGAAAACAAAAGGCCAAGTTTTAAAGACCTTTCATAGATTTTATGTAATAGTGAAAAGGGAGATAGAAAGAAAGTTAAAATATCTCTAAACTGACAATAGAGGCAAGTATACCTCTAACGAGTTTAAAGAGTACTATGCAAGACATATCATAAGGTATGAGAAGACAAAACCTGGTACCTTACAGCACAATGGTACTATCGAGATGATGAATAGAACCATTGTGTAAAAGGTTCGGTGTATGCTTCATATATCAAAATTGCCGAAGTCTTTTTAAAGTAAGACTGTTAGAACCACTGTATACTTGATCAATATAACTCTTCCAGTTCCTTTGAAGCTTGACATTCCTGAGAGAGTGTGGAAAAGAAAGGATCCAAGCTATTCACATCTGAAGGTGTTTAGATGCAAGGATTTCAAGCACATGTCAAATAGAGATCAAAATTAGATTTAAAGACTACCCCTTGTGTGTTTGTTGGATATGGTAATGAGGAGTTCGACTACAAGCTTTACCACTTAGAAAAGCAGAAGATTGTTAGAAGCATTGATGTAATCTTCTACAAGTATGAGATGAGTGCAAATTGCATCAAATAAGACATTATTGCTTCCAATTGTTTGTCATTCGTTATTCCATATTCTACCCCTATTCTATCTTTTATTGATTAACCTATAAGTGAAAAAGGAGAACATGAGTTAGTACAAGATGATAATGATATAGGGTAAGCTGATGGTGAAGAGTCACATAAGACACATCATGTGGATGATGTAAAAGAGGTCAGTGAGCATTATGAGCAAAGGGAGGAACCTGCTTAAGTATTAGATGATATCTAATTTTAAAGGTCAAGTAGAGTGAATAGACCTTCGATAAGATATTCTAGTTTGGAATACTTCCTAGTTACTATTTAAAAGGGAGCCGGATAACTTCTAAAAAGTATAGTCACTTGAAGACAAAGACTCTTAACTCAAAACAATGCTAGAGGAGATGGACTCATTGAAGAAGAATGAGACCTATGAACTAGTAAAACTTCCTAAAAGCAAGAAGGCCTTAAAGAATCGATGCGTGTCTAAGGTCAAGAAAGATAGTGATAAGCTAGTGAAGTATAAGGCGAGATTGAAGGTAAAGGGATATAATTGAAAGAGGGTTGTTAAGATGATGTTGATATATATAATAATAGGACTAATTGTTAGTTTGGATCTTTAACTCAAGTAGCTTGATATGAAAACTACTTTCTTTATGATGATTTATAAAAGGAGATTTACTTAGAGCAGGCAAAAGAGTTTAAAGTCAAAGGGAAAGAGGAATTTTAATGTAAGTTGAAGAAGAGTCTTTATAAGCTCAATCAAGCACCAAAGTAGTAGTACAAGAAGTTTTATTCATTTATGATGAGCAATGGGTATAAATGACCGTTAGCTAATCCTTATGAGTATTAGGAAATTCTCTGGTGTTAACTTCATCATCCTTTTCCTATATGTGGATGATATGCTGATAGTAGGATAAGATATTAGTATGATTTGCAGTTTGAAGGAATACTTGTCCAATTTCTTTGACATAAAAATTTGGGTCTTAATAAACAAATTTCAAGCATGGAGATTATTTGTGACAAGATGGCTGTAGAGTTATAGTTAACATAAGAGAAATACATTAAACGGGTACTCGAAAGATTCAATATGAAGTAAGTCTGGTACTGTTGTCGCTTGCAACCAAATTCAAAAGAAATCACTTCCGTTAATACAATTTAATGTAGTAGTGGTAAGTGGATATCATTCCCACGAGGAATCTTAACGGTAAAGGAGTTACGAATTCAAAACAAAACAAAGTAACAAAATGGGGGGTTTTAATTCACTGCAATTTAAGGAAAAATATAAGAAAAATTGAAAATAAAAAGAAATAATTAGATCTGAAAATTTAATGGGAAATACCTTGATTTTCAGGTCATCGATGTTATCACACTAAAATGGATCCTCGACATAAAAATTCAATCATTAATAAATATTCATTGGGGATGTTTTCTCTTAAGTGTAATGACTAGGAACATGTATCATAGCATTCTTATTAAACAACAACCTAGATATGATTGTAGGTTCAATTGAATAATAGCTTTACGAATTAAGAAACCAATGAGCAAGAGAAATACATGTACAACATGCACTCAATTAAACGAATATCTTCTTAGAATTTCCGACTATAACGTAAAGAAGGTAATCCTAATTGCTACTTGTGATTAACGAAACTAAACGTCATATTTCATTAATCTAGTTATTGAACGAATTAATCCCTAGTTGCGTACCTAGAAATCAACTAATTCACTTAGAAAAAGTAATTCAAAACAAATTCAATGTTCATCAACAACATAAACTTTATTGAAACATCTCACACATAATAACGGAAAACTTAGCTTTCCTTAACCAAGAAAAGAAGTTTAGCTATTTACAACGAAAGTAGAAATCAAAGAGATAATAACATAACGAGTCTCCATCCCTGGTCTTTCTTAAAGAATACGAAAATATAGAAGAAAAAGTGCAGAAAATGCAAAAACAACCAAGAGAAAATCTGCAGAAAACCAAAATCTATTCTAAAACAAAGGCTAACGAGAACAGTCACGTTTTTTCCCTTTTTATTGCCTCCCGATCCCTTCCTTTTCTATCCTATCTTGCAGATCACGTTTTTCACATGTTCAGATTGTGAATCTCTATCAATCTTATCTTAAAAGATTATGAAAATCTCAAAAGAATCAGATTCAGATTTTGAAAGCAAATATGGAAATTAATTTTATCATTGCACGTGGCCACGTCTAGTGACTGAATTGCCGCCAGATTTGAAATTTCAGATTTTCTTCATTTTTTTCATCTTTTTGATTCAATTTCATCTCTAAGGTATTAAAAATCATTTGAGAACAATTAGAAGACAATTCTATTAATTTTGAATAATAATTTCAACACATTAAGGAAAATTAAATACAAAATAAGCACAAATTGACGACTTAACAACATCAAGCTAGTGAGTACACCATTAACAACTCATTTCAGTTTGAGCAAGAGAAATTATCTTACCACTGAAAAGGAGAAAGAGTGTATGTCTTTTTGTGCACGCTGTTATACCGGTGAATAGATTTTTATCCAATTTGAGAATGTTACATTGGGAAGCAACGAAGTAGATCTTCAAATATTTGTAAGGTACTTCCAAATTATGTTTGAGTTTTGGATTTGGTGAGCCAACTTTAGAAGGATACACAAATGAGGACATAGTTGATGATCTCGATAACAAAAAGTTGATCTTAAGATATTAATTCAAATTTGCAATGGGACTTATTTCTTAACAATCTAAGTTGTAGAAATGTATAGCTTTGTCTACTACTGAGATGAAATAAGTTGCAACCATGGAAGCTCGAAAGGAGATGCTTTAGGTGAAGCAATTTCTCCAAGAATTAGATGTGAAACAAGATGGGTACATGGTTTTTCTGTTATGGATTTAAGCAAAAATTCCATTTATGATTCTCGCACTAAACACAATGACGTGAGATATCATTGGTTGTGGTCTATGGTTAAGGAGCTACCAATGAAGTTGTAAAAGATTCACTTGGACAAGAATGAGGCAGACATGTTAACAAAAGTGGTTCCTGGGAATAAGCTTGAGCTTTGTAGTAAGCTCATCGGGATGACTTTCAAGTGATTAATAGAGTGGTAGATTTCTCCTTTGAAATGAGTTGAAGGGGAAGATTGCTGTAGGTCCAATCCTATTTTACAGACATTTATTTATTTATTTCCACTAAATCTAAACTTCGGAAGTGTTAGCTGTCTTTATAGATAAAAAAGAATGAAGTTGTAGGTGATTGTGTAAGGAATAAGATCTTATCCTTTTGAAAATTAAAGATAAGTTTGAGAGACAGAAGTTACATAAGACATAAACACATGATGATATAAGAGTTTTAGAGTAGTATTGGTGTGCGTGCGTGTGTGTGTGTGTGTGTGTGTGTGAATTTGTTGTGACAGACCTATAAAATCTTTAGTTGTGATTGTTTTGTGAAAGGCCTTTTGTTCGAAATCTTTATTATTTGTATCTTACTATTATTGGATTTGGGAATTTCTTGTTAGTAAAATCCTATGTTCAATTTTTCTTATCGTCTTCTATATTGTTTGAATAGTTTGTTATTAGTTGAATAATTTCAAAAATTTTGTAAATATTATTGCTTGGAGCCCCTAACAATTTGGACATATTAATAGTCTAGTTCGTGTTAACATTTGCATTGAATGGAATGTGCTTGTGAGATTCCTGGTGTTTTATGTTTAGCTTAGAACTTGAGGAGACGACCAACTTCGTTAAATGATATAAACAACCTCCCCTGATTTTGGCATGGTTTTGCCTGGTCATGAAAGTTTATGATTTAATATTGTTGGATATTTTTTACCTTTTTAATAAAGTTGGACAACATTTAATTGCATTTTTCAAATTTTCAATAACTTATCGATTAAGTTATGCAATTTGATCCGGATAAAGATAATAAAGTGGCCCAATAAATGATCTAAGTCAATATGTCGAAGTTTGGGTGAAAAATAGATCCCGATCAGTGTGGACTAGACCTATATCGAGCCTATGATGGGGAAGTCTGATATAGATGCTATATATAAATGTTAAGGTCTCCTGCAGTTGCTCAAATCATTCGTAAGCATAAGAAATCTCTGATCCGTTAAAAGAGCTTACGTTTTGAGAAAACTATAGAAAGACATTGACCGCATTCTGGTGAGTAGTTCCGATGAAGACGGCGATAGATTTGCATCTGTTTCAGCTTCGAAAAACTCGTTTAAAGTTATGGAACCAAAATTAGGTATTTTTCACATTTATTCATTTATTGCCCTTTCATATTTGATCCGATATACGTAACTAAGGTCTCGTTACGTGTTACAAATGTTTCTTTTCAAGGTAACAAGCCCGATAGCTAGGCGTGAGAACCTGCATAAAAATGAAAATTTCTTTTTATTAATTTACTGTCCTTTCCATTTGCTTCCAACTTAGCTTACGCCTAGCATTTGTATTTTGTTATAGTTATATTTAAGAGGATGAAGGCACACCAAGGGAATTTGACAAATAAAAGTCCCAATACATAATGGCTAGTCAGGGAAAAAAGAAGAAGCTAAGATCTAATTTGATCAATTTTAGATTAAGATGTCAACAAAATTTAGTTTCGAATTGGACTCTGAATTATAATAATTATTTTTGCTTAGTTCGATTTATTTTAATTTTGATTTAAGTTAATATAAATTTTGTTTTAATTCAAATTCAAAATTTAAGTCACTCTTAAGTTTATGATTTAAGTCAGGTTCCAACATATAGCTTTATTATTAGGTCTGTTGTCATCCTAATTGGGTGATATGAGCATATAAGAACTACATGCTCTTCTGATATAACAATGTAGATGAAGATTGATTAAATAAAGTGGAGAGTAAAAGGGTTAATTGAAAAATATAATGCTTTAAAAGAAGGTTTAATGAGTATTAAATCGTTATAAAAATTGATTAAAAATTAAATAAATTAAAAAATAAAATATAATTAAAAGATACGGTCATTTTTAAAGTTTAACTAGAAAAAAAGATTGCAAAATAAAATTTTATTTATTTATTTTAATTTATAAGTACTTATTAATTTAAAATTTTAATTGATTAATTAATAAATTTGTCATATTTTAATAAAAATTATTAAAATAAAAAGTTTAAATTTAACTTTAAATTAAAAATTAAAAAGTTTAAAATTTTTATAATTTAACCATCGAAGTTCGAAGGGTTTGAAATTTTTAACCATCAGAAAAAGATAATCTTGCATTTTTTGAATTACCAATAGTAGACGTTCGCTTCCATGAGCCTCAGGCCAATAGACGTTCATCTTTCCAATCCATGCAGTGAACTTTGGGTAAACTTCGTAACGCTCTATTCCGAATACACCCCTAGTTAATTGCTATATTATATAGATTGCCCCATATCCACGTTAGCCACTTAAGGTCTGAATAATTAGCGTAGTGCTCTCTTCGCAAATATGTGGGTAGCAAGGCCTAAATAATTAAAAGCAGACGCTGAGGCTCTTTGAATCCCCTCCCCAACCGCCAAAACAAACATGCATACCAAAGCTTTTCCTTCACCTGAGGCACGAAGCTTATCTCTCTTCTCTTTGCTTTACATTTTCCCTCACTAAAATGTCTACATACAAAACGCTAACTGACTACCTCGTCGACGACTCACCGGAGGATCCAGACACTCCAGTTCCGGGGAAGCAGACTACTGATCCGGTCGATGATTACAAGCACGAAAAGTCGAGTTGTGGAGAGAAGTCTCCAGAATCTTCAGAGGCGTTCAAGACTAAAACGACAAGAACTCAGAACGGAGAGAGCTCATCCGAAGACTTGAAGGCTGCCGCTGGTGCCGGGAAACCAACTGCGTTCAAGACGTGTCCTAGTGTTGGTATGAATCTGGCCTTCGAGGTGAACTTATCTCCAGGGATAAGATCCAATGGTAACGGGCACTTGAACTCGGAGAACAACGCGATGGTGGAGGAAGCTTGGGACAAGCTCAAGAAATCTTACGTCTACTTCAATCAAAAGCCCGTCGGCACTCTTGCTGCTATGGACACCAACGCAGAGGCTTTAAATTACAATCAGGTCCTTTATTCTTTGAGACTTTTAATCTGCTCGATTCTTGTTTGATTAGTTGTTGATAATACTACTCGGTTAAGCAAGAATATCCATGACATGAAAGAGCGTTATATAAATATACGTACTTATCTCAATAACTTATGTAACACAAATTTGTCTTTATATTTGATAACTGCCAGTTTTTGGTCAAGCTCTTTGTTTATATTTATCCACATTTATGTTGATGGTGATATGTAGGTTTTTGTGAGAGACTTTGTTCCTAGTGGATTGGCATGCCTAATGAAGGATCCACACGAAGCAGAGGTCGTGAAGAACTTTCTATTGAAAACACTGCACCTCCAGGGTTGGGAGAAGAGGATTGATAACTTCACGCTGGGAGAAGGCGTAATGCCTGCAAGTTTTAAGGTGCTCTACGATCCCCATCGTGAAAAGGAAATATTGGTTGCTGATTTTGGGGGCAGCGCAATTGGGAGAGTGGCGCCAGTGGACTCTGGGTTTTGGTGGATCATACTGCTTAGATCATATACAAAACGCACGCGTGATTATGCACTGGCTGAACTCCCTGAGGTCCAGAAAGGAATCAAATTGATCCTCAACCTCTGCCTCTCCGATGGCTTCGACACTTTTCCTACGCTTCTTTGCGCAGATGGGTGTAGCATGATTGACCGCAGGATGGTATTTTTCTTTTCTTAGTTCCTCTTTCCTAGTCTAGATTAATTCAAGCATGGAATTATATAATAGTTTGGCTCATTATAGGTATCTGGCCTTCACAAGTCCTTGATTAGTTTTATGGTGATTTATTTACAATATCTCACTTGTACTCTTGTCAATTGGAGAATGTTCCAACGCTAACTATCAGAAACGTCCAAATTTTCATTTAGGACTTGGAGTAAAAGATTCAATTTCCAGGTCCTTTATCATAGTCATAGTTAATAAAAGTAGAAGAGAAGAGGATTGAACTCTCAATTGATTAGAAATAGTTGCCAATTGTTTTAGGCGAGGAGACTTGACGGTCTTGCTAGGAATGGAGTTTGTTCTTATTTCATTTTGGATAAGGCCATAAATCTTCGTTGACATGTTAAACTGAACCTATCAAACTGTTCTGTTCCTTTTGGTGGTGAAGGAACTAACTAGTATAATGTTCATCAAGCAGGGAATATATGGATACCCAATAGAAATCCAGGCACTTTTCTATTTTGCACTTAGATGTGCTCAGCAGATGCTAAAACCGGAACGCGATGGGAAGGAACTGATAGAGAGAATTGATAAGAGGATCAAAGCTCTCAGCTATCACATCCAGAAATACTACTGGTTGGACTTTACCCAACTAAACAACATATATCGATACAAAACCGAGGAGTACTCCCACACAGCCGTCAACAAATTCAACGTCATCCCAGAATCTATCCCGGATTGGCTGTTTGATTTCATGCCATTGAGAGGAGGCTATCTGATTGGCAATGTAAGTCCTGCGCGCATGGACTTCCGGTGGTTCTTAGTCGGGAACTGCATTGCCATTTTAAGTTCCCTTGTGACGCCAGCGCAGGCAACTGCAATTATGGATCTAGTTGAGGAGCGATGGGAGGACTTAATCGGAGAGATGCCTCTGAAGATCACATACCCTGCATTAGAGGGACATGAATGGAGGCTTGTTACCGGATTTGATCCCAAAAACACTCGGTGGAGTTATCATAATGGTGGGTCTTGGCCAGGTGAGTGAGATTCATATTCCGCGAATATGAAGTTTTAACCAAATCTTCTCTGTAGCATTTTCTCCAATTAAGAGACGTAGAATTGTAAACGTGAATTAATAATTGAGGAACATGTGACGAACTGGATTCGCACAGTTCTGCTATGGTTGCTTGCAGCAGCATGCATCAAGACTGGAAGGCCACAAATTGCGAAAAGAGCGATAGAGCTAGTGGAGCAGCGTTTATCGAAAGATGGATGGCCTGAGTACTACGACGGCAAGACTGGCAGATATGTTGGGAAGCAAGCAAGGAAGTATCAGACCTGGAGCATCTCTGGCTATTTGGTTGCTAAAATGATGGTAGAGAATCCTTCCAATCTCCTTTTGATCTCTCTCGAAGAAGACAAAAAGATTACGAAGCCAAGGCTCACTCGCTCCGCCTCATTTTAAAGATTGCGATGCCAGAGACGGGAGAAATAAGACATCATGGCTAATACAAGTTTAGTAGCAAGGAAAACGCTTACCTTTCATGTTGACATATTAATTAGTGGTAGCCAATACCTTCAATTCTTTGAAGATGACGTCTAGAAACTGACCAATTCTTCTTTCCATAATCAAACATTTTTCTTAACAAATAGCTTTGAATTTCTGTGAGATACCTTCTCTAATATAGAGCTTTAAGAAACATTCGAATATTTCTAATTTCCTTATTATGTAGGCGTTTAGATCACTTGTTTTCATATCTATTTTATTCTATAGCATCCATCCATTTAATTTTTATAAATTCTATTTATTAAATGTATGAATACTATAGAATAAGTAAGTGAATAATGAACAGGTGATCTTATAAACGTGATTGGATAGAGAAGATAACGGAGAGCAATTTTCTCCAAATCTTGTTCATTTTCGTGTCGTGTGTGCTAATAGATGTGATTGGATAAGGATGATTGTAGATATAGTTTTCCAGAAAATGTGTTCCTTTTTTTATGTTGTGTGCGTGACTCCACGTAGCTGATACTACTATTCTATTTGTTTAATATTCCCCATACCAAGACTACGAACTACGAACTACGAAGTTTAGATTGAACCCCGTCCCTGATTCAGAAGGGAAATTTGTTGGAAACGCACGGCAATGGACAACAGAAACAACAGCAATTTCATGTCCTGCGACAAGCTGGATCGCATGGCCAATTGGGTGGGAGCAAATGTTGCCACCGCGTTCTTCGCGTCATTGGAACGCTGCTCTTGCATTAACCTCAACACCACCGACCCCGACGACAACGATGATGACGCTAATGATCGCCCTCTTTTTCTCTCCGACCCCATCACCACCACCACCACCACCACCACCACAACACCCACTGCTGATACTCCTAAACTCGCGACCTAACGGTGATCATAAACCCTATTGGCTGTACTTGTTGAATTAACATCAAACTCTCTTTCTACCTGTTTATGGTTATGCGCGATCCGTGTAGTTTCTATGAAATTCCTGTGTAGTGGTTGTTTAGCTCTACCTTTTTCTTTCAATTTGGTTGACCGTTTTGATATTTTTTGTTTTTTCATGAAGTTATTGAGCTGTATGTTTTGCTTTGTTCTTAATTGAAAAATAGATGAACAATCAAAGTTCTTACTTTCTAGAATTTCTCTTCGTCTGGTGCTTTGTTCAATCCAATTTTGGATGTAGAAATTCTGGTTACTAATACATGGGATCGTAAGAGATGCTGGAAACAGAGTTGTTTTACAGTGAAATTAGCAATTATTGTAAGCAGTGTTCCTACTGTTCTGTAATTCGAGTTTTGTGCTTGCGAGAATCATGATGATAAACCTATTCAGTTTTAACCTTCGTTGCGAGTCTACTGGAATGCTCATCACTTTCTGCTTATTGCAGTCGATTTGTGCGATACAGGGAAATCATCCACTTGTAATGTATGTTTGGATTCTTAGTAGAATGCAATTCTTTGCTTTAAAAGCAAGGTCTTCCATTTAGCTGTGGTTCCAGTGGTACCATATATATGTGAAGGAATACAAATGGTTGCTATGCCCTCATTTTAACTGCTGTTTACGATGATATCTTTGCCGACTCGAACTTCTTGAGAACTTGGATTTTGATTTTGGTGCAGATTTTTCTACCGTCTGGTGTTTACATATGGTTGATTATTGCGTACATTTGATGGTTCATAGTATCTTGACGGTTATTCCAAGCAGGTTGTTTTCACCATTTAATGAATAGGAAGGTTGTGAGGGGTATCAACTGGGTTTGGAAGAGGATGTGCTTCCACTAGACCGAAGCCTTTTTGTAGAACAATACCAGATATTGCTTGCTAGATTATTCATTGCATCATGAGATGGTCTGCTTTTGTTGTGGACTCCTTTTTACTCTTACTCCAGCTTCACAGATTTTTGCATACTGATAATTACCATCTTGCTTGATTAATCTGATTCTTGTTAATTCATCAACATGATTTAGTAGATTCCAAGTGGCATTTCAGCTAATCAAAGGATTCAATAGAGGTAATTATGGAGGGATTTTTTTTGCAAAAGAATCACAAAGCTTTAAAAACAAGCTCAGTCTTCACTGTTTTATGCAACAGAAGTAGTATATCAATTTGGACTCATTCTTATGCTTGCTCTCGAAGCAATTTGCAGATCTTATTCTGCAATTTGGAGTTCTTGTTTGGGGTTGACCAACTTGGGTTGATACTCTAACCATTACAAGCTTACAAAATTCCGCATAAAAAGATGGAAAAGGTGTATGGAGTCTGAGCCAACTGAGGACCCCAGATGGTATAAGTTTGAGAAGTTACATAGGTAAAGTTGGAACACTGCTTATGTCTCAAGGAAAATATTGAGACACTACTATTTACTCTTCACGGTCTCTCCAGCAAGCCAATATCAACACACAACGCCACATAAGGTATAGCTTTCCTCGCTTTCCCTTCAAACTCCTACTTGTGCCTTTCGTCTCACCTCTTCTGTTTGGTGCCCAATTAGGAAATCCCATGGTTGATATGTACAAGTTCTCAAGTAAGTAACTCTGTTTTTCTTTTATCCTTTCGATGAAACCTTCAGATCAATGGGAGATGAAACAAAAAGCAAAGCATCCTTTAAGATTTCAACGCAAAAGAAAAGCATACAAAAGTAGGAACTTCTTCTGTAGTCTGTACCTCAAAGAAATTGAAAAGCTGGTCTGTAACCTGTCGCCACTTCTACTACTATAGACCATGGTTTCTGTGCACTGCAGAGTGCATTTATGTCAACAAAACAATGTTACTTACAAAGGGTTTGTTGCAAAAAACTTGCCTTTTTTGAGTGAAAAAAGCTTCTTGTTTTGTGTAACATCGTAAATTGGGTTTTGGAAGTAGCAGTTTCCTTGGGAGGAACGCACCTCACAGAGGACCAGAAACCCAGAATTCTGCAATATCAGTAGGACCTTGGCCGGCTTGGTTTGCCTTTCACTTCGCTTCAACTAACCAATTCAGCCAAGTGTAATTCATTAGCCAAAGTGCTTTAAAAGCTGAAGAGCAATTTCCTGGCTTTGAGGCTTCTGTGTTCAAATCAACCTCCACAGACCAGATTCCTAGGACGGACCATGTGATCAAATAAAAAAGCTTAACGTGGCCTTCACGGGCCTTATCCTTTAGCTTGAAATGGAAATGTTGCATGCAGGTTCCCTTTTACGAGTGATCAAAGAGATTGGATTAATGCGATGCCTCGGCCATGGGAGCCCAGAGAGATTGGACTAACTTGAAATGGCAATGTAGCTTGCAAATGACAATGAAGTGATTTTTATTATAGTAAACTTATAATTATTATTATTTTCATATATATATATATATGATAAAAATTTTAATACTTTTTATAATTTATGTATTTTAAATAAATTATTAAATAAACCAAAAAATTTAAGTAGAGATGATAATCAAGTTCAGACCAAAGAGTTCAATTTCAACTTAATTAAGATCAAGTTGTCTAAAGTTTGATATGATTGAAATTAAAATATCATTTTTGGCATAACTTATACAATGATTTCATTTTTTATAACTTATTGAAATGATCTCCTTTTAGTTAACAGGTTCTAAAACTCATTTTCGAGTCGAGTATGCTTTCCATTCTAACATAATTTAAGATAAACCAAACTCGATCTTAGTATTGCTACAATTTTTCACTACCTCCGTGATAAGAAAGTAATAAATCAAGCACTCTTAAGAGTAGTGATAAGGATGACTGGAGAGAACAATTCTCAAAAGGAGGAGGCTGTCCTCTTGTATAAAAAGAACACCTCTGCCTTCATTGTATAGGCATATACTTATTACCTCGCTGAGTTTCAAACTGCCTAACCTACTACTTCAGGTCATGCAAGGCAGATCCCGACTAATTTTCTTCGTAGGTGAAGCAAGATGCTTCAGAATCTTGAGCATGCTATCGATTGCTTGTCTCTTTAATTTACTGCAGAGATACCAATGCCGGCCGGTACCTGCTCAAATTAGAAAGATACCTGCCTTCCATAATGTTAATTGACTAATTAATTATATCTTCAATGAATCATCGTTTATCTTGTCTTAGTTATACTTAATTCATCAAAAGCCTTTTATTTTCTAAAGTACCGTTAAGCAATATCAGAGAAAATGAGGCAATTACATAATCAAGTGGAGCTCCAGAAATGCTAATTATAAGCTGGAGATAGTTGTTGTAAATAATTCTAATTAAGTCGTTAGAAAACC
>JANQAP020000094.1:981693-992373 GCA_026874005.2 Erythroxylum coriaceum
ATCTAGGTTGCTCGAGACAAGTTCTTCGTGAGGTCTAGTAGGTAATTTTGAAACCCTGCGTATCATATTTAATTTAGTTAATTCGAATCTATCATCTTCTTCTTTCCTTGGATCCGAACAATCTTTCAATTCCGTGGTGCGCGTTAGTCTCTGTTCTTGAATCTAATTTATCTTGATAGATGATCCTTGGTCCTCGTTCCTTTTGGTATTGAATCTTATAGTTCTATTAGTAGGGGTCATATATCAGAATTTGATATCAGAATCGTATTCTATATTCAAGTTGGTTCTTGAATTCTTTTATACCTGTTTTCAATATTCTCATGTCTTCTTGTGGTACAATCAATTCCCTTTTGATGTTTTTATTGCTCTTGAACAAGAATCGTTAAAACATATTATTTTTTGAGTTCTTGTTTCTTGACTTTTGATTTATAAGTTAAAAAAATTAAAAAAGAGTCTTAATTAAAGTATCTATAAGGTTGGGAGATTCCAATATCCTTTACAAGTAAGCATTCTTATTCCTTTTCTCACAAAGATAAGGTTTCTTATACATCATATATATTATGTTTTCTAGTTGTCTTGTTTTTCTTATTGTTTGATTCTTTCTTCTCAATTTATTCTTCTTCTACTCTATTCTTCCACTTAAATATGACATTATCCTCTACAAAAATAATTAAGATGATACGATCAATTAAAAAGGTAACTAAGGATGAGAATTTTCTCCTATTTCCATGAAATTGTACTGAGATAAAACTCTAAGAAATTCTACAAAAATTGGCCTACAAAATAAAATAATCAATAGTAAAGCAAATAAAAAAGAAAGAATGCAAAATATAAAAAGAAAGCTTGGCATCATTATGTTGCTTAAAAGCACTTCTTTAGATGTCTTTTAATTGAACTTCCTATTAAACTCTTTATCATACTGGATCGCTATTGAAATGAGAACTAGCCCCTTCATACATAAAACATAAAGGAGAAAAAGAATTAGTGTGATTCATCTTGAATCTTTTAGGTGCACATACAACCAATAAGGAGTAAGATCTCAAAACTCTGGGTTAAATGCTTCATTAGTAGAATTTAATAGCTTTAGCTCACCTCTTTTCCAATAAATACCACCTCTAATAGCATGATCCTCTTCTCTATCCTTAAATCCTAAGGCTTTACACACTTTCCCTAAATCATCAATACAAGCTTTAGGGACTTCCTGCATACTAGGGCCTCTTAAGTCTATCCTAAAGTAGTCCTCATTAAGGGTAAAAGTTATCTTTAAAGTTTGATAGATATAAGATTCAACTTTCTCTTTGTTCATTCTAAATGCAAGCTTTCCCTTAGAAACATTAATCGCATCCCTTCCAGTCGCCAAGTACAATCTCCTAAGGATGATAAAAAAAACTCCTGCATCATACTCCTTATCCATTAAAAGAAAATCAATTGGAAAAATTTTTTCCTACTTTCATAAGAAGGTTTTCCACTCAATAGGCTACTTAATGAAATGATCAACCAATAGGTGTGACACATTCACCAACTTCAGTTCATCTATTCCTAACTTCTTAAAAATGGATAAAGGCATTAATTTATTGTAGCACCTAAATCACATAACTATTTAAAAACTTTAAAATTACCATATTTGCAAAAAATAGTAAAACTTCTTAGATCCTTCAACTTCAAAGGTAATTTATTGTCTATGATGGCATTATACTCCTATTTTAAAGGAAGCATAGCATACTCTTCTAAGTTCTTCTTGTTAGTGATGATCTCCTTTAAGAACTTTACATATGATGACATCTACGCTAATATTTTCGTAAATGGCATTTTGATGTTTTATTTTGATAAAGACATTCAAAATTTTATTGAATTTATCTTAATTTGTCTTTGCATTAAGCCTCTAAGATATGGAATTGATAGTAATTAGGTTTTGATAGAAATGAGTCTTTATTTGTGATTAGTGTTGGTTCTGTTTTATTCCTATCTCGTGGTTTCCAAATCAATACCATTATCAGATATTGATAAGATTGGTATTAATCTTCTACTTTTTCCTTCTTTCTCGAGCTTCTAATCATCTTTTCTCGACTTTTGTACTTCCTCATCTTTAGCAACATCATATTCAAGTGTCTTATCACTCCTTAATGTGATAACACACAATTAGTCCTTAAAGTTTAACTCGGTCTTATTTAAAAGCTTTCCCTTACCTCTTTTGCTCACCACCTTAGCTAGTTAACCTACTTATCCCTCTAAATTTTGAATTCAAACACTAATTAGCTACACCACCTTGGCCAATTTTCATTAAAGTCACATACGTATGCACTTTGTGTTTGTATTACTCATTTTAATTATGCAACGATAGAAACTATAAATTGCTTAAATATCGCCTTCGTTTCATTGTTGTAAGGTAGTGGATGTTGAAATTAAGGGCTATTTTAGTACCCAGGTTGTCTTATTAGTATGCAGCTTCAACTACTCTTTGCTTCTTTTACAAAAAATTTTGGGTGCTTTCTTTATTTCAGATTATATTTATTAGAGAAGGAGTCATTATGTACCGCTTGCTTTCCTCCATAGGTAGCCATATAGTTTGCTTCCCCATTGTAGCTGGCTCAACATTCATACATGAATAAGTTAAGTGCCAATATATGCTACATTGGTAACACGCCTCCCTATTTCTCATGTCACAACTGAATATCATCTTCAATTGACTCTAAAGATTTATTATTTACATTGCTATATTTGAAGATATTTGTATCTTATAGAGCAAAGCCTTCGACTTCCCCTGTGCCACTTCCATTAATGAGTTTCAAGCTAATATCACTGTGATCTCCTTTACCTTCTCGGTAGTTTTTGTGTAGATTGTCATTTGAATAATAGTATCTACCAAAGTTTAACATCTCAATGCCAAGCCCTGTTAGAAAAGTTACATCACCAATCGTTATAAGTATTAATAATGAGGGCACTGGCTAAGAAAAGTTCTATATCATCCCTAGGTTTTATAAAAAAGCTTCCCTTAATTATGTGTAAAGCTTTGTAATTACATCCTCAATTCATGGTCTTATTTGGTGGGAAAAATACTCAACATGAATGCATCATACAGTTGGTCCCACTTTTTAAAAGATTCCACCTTTATTGAGAGATCTCTCATATGGTACAAAAAAAAACACCTTATCATTGGCTCATCTACTGTGAGCATATTAAGTTAAAGTATTTGGATCACTGAATAAAACTCCTTAAAGAATGTGATTTTGTGTTGGACCCTAAATTTTTCTTAGAATTTATTTTAATAAATTAGCAAGCATGAACTGAAAATTTGAATTCTTGGATTAGAAATTTTTTGGAGTTAGTATATGTGTTTGCATGTAGTAAATGGAAATGCTAAAATAAAGTAAGGAGTTAGTCGGAATTAGATTAAATGTGGAAGGGTAAGTTTGGAAGATTAAAAGTTTGTTTTAAAGAAATAAGAAAAGAAGAGAAGAGAGTCCTACATAGTAAGAAAGAAAAAATAGAGAAAGTCATAGAAGAAACTAGAAGAAGAGAAGGAGATATCGAAGCATAGAAAGAAGAAGAAGGAAGAAAGAAAAAGGAAGAAGAAGAAGAAAGAAAAAGGGTTCAACTGAAAATTTTTAGGTATTCCCTATCTTTTCTTCTTGCTTTATTAGAAGAAGAAACTAGTGAAAGTAGGTTTTATGTTGAAAATGAAGAGAGAAAGAAGAGAACCAAGAAATTTGTTTTCTTAGATCTTTATGGATCTCTAACTATATCTTAGTTCTTCTAGCCTAAATAAAGCTTATTTTTGGATAGTAGAGCTTTAGGGAAGTTCTATTCGTATATGTTGTTTGAATGAAAATATGTTTGTTTGAAAGAAATCAAGAATATTGAAGGCGAGAGCAAGAGGAAGAACGAACTTAAGTTTAAAGTTACAAGTAAATAGGTGGGTAATACGTTTATAGTCGTTATGTTGATGAGCTAAATTATTTGCTTTTATGTGTACTCAAATGCTTGCCTTTTTATCATTGTGAATGTGGGAAAAATAATTTGTGATTGATATCATGTTTGCTTTGAAAGACTTTATTGCTTTTGGAATTAATAAGAAGAAGAAAAACATAAATTACATGAAAATATAAATATGATAAGAAATATGTAAGCATCAGAAATTTGTTTGTGTGGGTAGGAGAGATACCATTTTGCTCGTCACGTGCACGTTGACTTATAACCTTCTCCTGGCTACCCGCTTATGATATATGAGCTCCGAAAAATGGACTCATTTCGTTCATGGTGTAAACTTCAGTTTCGCCATTTCGTTCTATAGGATTCTCTCAAGCCATTTTATTTGTGCATTTTGTTTTAAATTGTTAAACGCGACATATGATTGAGTGCTATGTTTTGATGATTGAAAAAATTTACATGATTTGATTTTTGTAATAATATGTTTATCTGTGAGCTTGAACTGTGGATACTCTGACTGTTATATTTAAATGTGATATAAATTTATGTATATGTTTCGTTGTGCGTGTGGTTCGTTGTTAATAGCTATAACCGTATTAGCCATTAAGCTTCACAGCTTACCCCACTATTTTCCACTCTTTAGGTGAAGAACAAGCAGATCATTAAACCTTGCAACTTCGGCAGACTCCAAGAATTATTATTATCTTTTATAACTAAGTTAGTTCGAATACCTTAGGTAGCTTTGAAATCATACATTCATGTTGTATTTTTTTATTATGCCACTGTGTTAACTCTTAATGTATAATTGAAGTTATATAAACTTTACAATATCTGAGAGATGAAATTTTGTCTTGTGGAGAAACGAATGAAAGAAGGGTTGAGGAACTTCTCTTTGTATATGTGCAGAAATTTCTTCTCTATTAAGTGTCAATTACGTTGGGAACAAATTGTTAGTTGTTTAATGGCTTAAGCAAATGGTTAATTTGGGAGTTATGTATGTATAGTCTATGATTGTTGGATTCGGTTCTTGTGATATTGGTAGCAGTTTGTTTTGACAGTAGAGAGAAAGAGGGGATAAAGATGTGTTCTTAATCTCCAATGAATAAACTGTACTGATCTAGATCGAATTAGACAAAATTTTCTTCATAAAAGTTGTAACTCTTTCTCTTAGCTTTCTAACGACATAAAGTTTATAATTTTTAAACTTCGAAATTGAAAGTTATGATGATTTGAAATTGGTGTGTGCAGCAGGGTTGCATGATCGTGCACATGCACGATCACGACAACCCCTTTATTTTTGGGAAGATCTGTTCATAAAATGTCGCGATCGATTCTTTGTTTCTCGTGCATTCTCAAATGCACGCCTGTGCATTTTTAGGGCAAACCTTACATTTTTTATTTTTTTGTTTGTTTATTTGTTTTTACTCCTACCAAGAATTTAATTCTTTTTATCTTGATGTTAGTTATATATATATAATTTTATTTTAAAAAATCCCCTAATTTTGGTGCCTTGTCGCCACAAAATAAGAACCGAGAATCAGGGCCAATATCTTTGGTATCAGAGCCCGTGGTTTCTAAGGATTGCTAGGTTTAGAATATGTTATACTATGAAATATATGATTTGTGATAAATGTTTGTATTGCTAAATTACTTGTTTACACTGTCGAGTTTATTGAATGCATTAAGTGACATGCATATCATGCATACATATAGGAAATAAGATTAAAATGAAAAGTAAGCTAAATGATAAAGTTTTGTTGAAGGAGTAAAATGTCACCTCGTAGCAGAACACGAGGAGTTTTGCAAGGATCTGCTGCACCTGATTCTCCACCAAGAGAGGAGGGTACTGATGAGTCCAGAATCCCAGCAATTGCTGAGGTGATTGTAGGGCAAGATAGTGAGCCCGTTCACAAGCAAATGCATGAGTCAACTCTTCCTCCAGAGCAAATGCCTAATCCTTTTGATCCCAGAATGTTCCAAACTTTTGCTCAGGCTTTTGTATAGGCTATGGGCCAGATGTCATCCACTTCTACTCCAACCCCATCTAAGATAGGGAGACAATTTGACAAGCTGAGGAAGTATGGCATAGTGGACTTTTATAGAACAACCGATCCGGAAGAAGCTGAAACATGGTTGAGGAAGACAGAAAGAATATTGGAGCAGATGGATTGTGAGGATGAGGAAAAGATTGTGTATACTGCAAGCTTGCTTTAGGGAGATGCCCTGCATTAGTGGGAAAATGTACCAGGGAGCCAATTAAAGCATCCAGTGTTAACATGGAATGATTTCCAAGCTGCCTATAAGAAGAAATATCTGTCTGAGGTGTATATTCAGCAGAAAAAGAGGGAGTTTTTAAGTCTCACCCAAAGGGAGATGACGGTAAGTGAATATGAGCGCAGATTTACACAATTATTCAGATATGCAATTAAGTTGATGATGAGCGAAGCAGTTAAGTGTTGAAGATTTGAGGCGGGATTGCATTTGGCCATAAGAGAGAAAGTGGTGGCGCAAAATTTTTGCTACTTCCAACAGCTAGTAGAGGTTGCTTTAAAGGTTAAAAATGTGGAAAACATAAAGAATGCAGTGAACAGAAAAAGGAAGGGAAGAGAACAGCTTAGTAGGGGAGGTAGTGCACCTATGCTAGGAAGAAGTTCCAAGACTTTCATTGCATCGTCTGAGGTTAGGATCATTGGTTCAAGTAGGCTGAAACCGACGAGATCTATTTCTCTTCAAGCCTCGACTGTACAAGGCAGCAGAAGAGGAGAGGAGAATAAGCCATTCTTTCTAAAATGTGATCATTGCGGAAAATTCCGTAAAGGAGAGTGTTCTCAACTGATTGAAGCTTGCTTTAATTGTGGAGAAAAAGGGCACATGGCTAGAGAGCATCCGCAGTATGCTAGACAGAAGGGAACTCAAATGCAAGCTTCAAAGAAGGCTGAGACTGTGAAAGTTAAGTCTGCAACTGAAGTGGGCAGTTCTAGTAGAGCCAAGAAAGTAAATCCTCCAGGAAGACCGAAAGGGCAAGCATCATCTAGAGTATTTGCAATGACGAGGGAGTAAGCAGAAGCAGCTCCAGAGGTTGTGACTGGTATGGTTAAGTTGTTTCATGATGACATTATTGTTTTAATTGATCCGGGGTCTACCCATTCATTTATTTCGTTAAGTATGATTATGCATGATAGAAATTTGAGTCCATTAGATAGTCCTTTGATGGTTAGTACCCCGATTGGCCAATATGTTATTATTAGTCATGTTTATTGAGAGTGTGAAATATGTATTGGTGAGGTAAAGTTAATGGTAGATTTAATGCCATTGGAGATGAAGGGATTAGATGTGATTTTGGGCATAGACACCTTAGAAAAATATACTGCCAATTTGAACTACAAACAAAAGACAGTAGAGTTTGAATTGGACAAAGGGAAAAAGGTGGTGTTTATGGGAGATAGGAAGGTAAGCCCACCCAAAATCATTTCAGCTCTAACAGCAGAGAAAATGATGAAGAAAGGATATGAAACATTCTTGGCATATATGTTAGACACGAAAGGAGATGAAGAAAAATTAGAAAACATTTCAATGGTCAGGGAATTTCCAGATGTCTTTCCGGAGGAACTACCAGGACTACCACCACCTAGAGAGATTGAGTTCACCATAGAATTTCTTCCGAGCATGGCACCAATATCAATTCCACCCTATAGAATGGCTCCGGTAGAATTAAACGAGCTTAAATAGCAGTTAGAAGAGCTGTTAGAGAAAGGTTGTATTAGGCCTAACTCTTCGCCTTGGGGAGTTCCAGTTCTTTTTGTGAAAAAGAAAGATGGATCCTTGAGGATGTGTATGGATTACAGGAAGCTCAATCATGTCACTATCAAGAATAGATATCCTCTCCCATGCATAGATGATTTGTTTGATCAACTAAAAGGAGCAGAAGTCTTCTCCAAGATAGACTTGAGATTGGGTTATCATCAATTGAGAATAAAGGAGTCTGATGTGTCAAAGACTGCTTTCAGAACACGATATGGGTATTTTGAGTTCTTAGTTATACCCTTTGGATTAACTAATGCCAATGTAACCTTCATAGACCTAATGAATAGAGTCTTTAAGCCTTTTGTAGACCAATTTATCACAGTCTTTATTGATGATATACTGGTTTATTCCAAGAATGACAAGGAGCATGAAGAATATTTAAGGTTTGCCTTAGAGACATTGAGAAAGAAAGAGCTGTATGTCAAACTTGATAAATGTGAATTTTGGTTAAGGGAAGTGGTGTTTCTTGGACACATCATTTTGAAAAAAGGAGTACATGTGGATCCACAGAAAATAACAGTTGTCCTTAGATGGGAAGCACCCAAGAATGTAGCAGAAGTGAGGAATTTCTTGGAATTAACCAGTTATTACAAACAATTCGTAGAAGGCTTTTCCATAATTGTAGCTCCACTTACCAAATTGAAAAAGAAGAGTCAGAAGTTTGTGTGGACAGAAGAATGTCAGAGGAGCTTTGAGGAATTGAAGAAGAAGCTTACAACTGCACCAATTCTGACTTTACCTTCTGATAGTGATGAATATCAGTATATAGCGATGCCTTGAGGAAAAGATTGGGGTGCGTGTTGATGCAAGGAGATAAAGTGATTGCCTATGCTTCCAGGCAATTAAAATCCTATGAGATGAATTATCTCATGCATGACGTAGAATTGGCTGCTATAGTCTTTGCATTGAAAATATAGAGACATTACTTATATGGAGTCACCACCAGGGTATTTACAGACCACAAGAGTCTTAAATATTTGATGAGCCAAAAACAGTTAAATTTAAAGCAAAGAAGGTGGTTAGAATTATTGAAGGACTATAACTTAGTGATAGACTACTACCCGGAAAAAGCTAATATAGTAGCGGATGTACTGAGTAGGAAATCCACTATAGCGCATGTGAAGATGATATATCTTTCTTTGTTGAAGGAATTAACCAAACTGAAGGTGACATTGAGGTAAGTCGAATCTAGTCGTATATTGGTTAATTTTAGAATAAGGCCAGTGTTAAATGAGAAGATTAAGGACTTGCAGGAACAAGATGAATACTTGGGCAAGCTCAAAGAAGAAATTAAAAATGGTAAGCCCTCTGAAATAGGAATAAGAGGAGATGGATTAATGGTGGTAGACAATAGATTATGTATTCCGGATGTGCAAGAGTTGAGGATGAAATTCTTGATGAGACATATAATGCTCCATATGCAATGCATCCGGGGAGTACCAAAATGTATAGAGATTTAAAAGAACACTTTTGGTGGAGAGGAATGAAGAAAGAAGTTGCAGAGTATGTTGGAAAATGCTTGGTATGTCAACAAGTTAAGGTAGAACATCAAGCGTCCACCGGTAAGCTTAAGCCCTTGTCTATTCCTGAATGGAAGTGGGAGAAGATTACAATGAATTTCTTAACGGGATTACTAAAGACCAACAAGAACCATGACACAGTATGGATGATTGTTGATAGGCTAACTAAGTTAGCACATTTCTTGCCAATTAGATAGACAGACTCTTTGAATTTCTTGGCCAAGAAATACATACCTGAAATAATCAGACTCCATGAGACTCTGAGTTTTATTGTCTCAGATAGAGAACCCAGATTCACATCCAGATTCTAGGAAAGTTTTCAAGAGGCTTTGGGAACTAAGTTGCATTTTAGCACAACTTTCCATCCACAGACTGACGGTCAATTAGAGAGTACAATAATAACATTGGAAGTAATGTTAAGAGCATGTGTAATAGATTTCAAGGGTTCATGGGATGATCATTTGCTTTTAATCGAGTTTGCTTACAACAATTCTTACCACTCAGGAATTCAAATGGCACGTTATGAAGCTTTGTATGGTAGGAGGTGCAGAACTCCTATTTGTTGGGATGAGGAAGGTGAAAAAAACTTTTACGGCCTGAGTTGGTACAAGCTACAGTTGACAAGATTAAAGTTGGTGAAACAAAGACTCAAGGCAGCTCAAGACAGGATAAAGAGCTATCAGACACACATAGGAAGGAGATGGAATATGAAGTTGGAGACAAAGTATTTCTTAGAGCCTCACCATAGAAAGGAGTCTTAAGATTTGGTAAAAAGGGTAAGCTCAGTCTAAGATACATAGGTTCTTATGAGATTATTAAGAAGATTGGGCCTCTCGCCTACAAGTTAGCCTTGCCGCCAGAGTTATCCAAGATTCACAATGTCTTCCATGTATCAATGCTAAGGAGATATAGATCGGATCCTTCGCATATAGTCCAACCTTCAGAGGTTCAATTAAGGGAGGATTTGACTTACAAAGAATAGCCAGTAGCAATTCTAAATGCAAAGGAAAAGGTCTTGAGAAACAAGACTGTAAAACTGGTTAAAGTTTTATGGAAGAACCATTCAAGAGAAGAGGCCACATGGGAACCCTTGGAAGCCATGAAGGAGAAGTATCCACACATAATTGTAGCTTCAGGTAAGAATTTCGAGGACGAAATTCTTTAAAGGGGAGAAATGTTAGACCTTGAATTTTTCTTAGACGAAATTCTTTAAGGGGGGAGAAATGTTGGACCCCAAATTTTTCTTAGAATTTATTTTAATAAATTAGCAAGTATGAACCGAAAATTCGAATTCTTGGATTAGAGATTTTTTGGAGTTAGTATATGTGTTTGCATGTATTAAATGGAAATGCTAAAATAAAGTAAGGAGTTAGTAGGAATTAAATTAAATGTGGAAGGGTAAGTTTGGAAGATTAAAAGTTTGTCTTAA
>JANQAP020000094.1:992473-1008497 GCA_026874005.2 Erythroxylum coriaceum
CAGTAGTTTGATGGACTAGCTACCCATCAAGTCTTAACATCAAGATTAGATCTTGTGTGTTAATCACCATGTAGAGTAAAACGGGAGATCTAGATGGAAAACCAATATAAGGGCAAAACGGTAATTTTACCCTTTATTGTGTGGATGGATATAATATGGTTCATAATAGAGTTTGCAATTGGACATCAAATTAATATTTTTGAAACATAGTTTCTCATAATTTAAGTAATTCAAGAGTTCAACCAATTGTCTTTAGTAGAATGATATTTGGTTAATAAGTCGGAATTAATTCTAATGAGATCAAATTAATTCTGAGCTTATTGGAGCTTGAATTATTTAAGTCTAATTAGATTCCCCACTTAGCTTCTGGGAAAGTTATCAAGGAAAGTAAGAAAAATAAACCGAGGTTATCGGAAAGAAAATGAGACAGCTTGGAGAGAAATGGACGAATTAGATTCGGGCCGATAAGACCAGAACAATTTAATTAAGAGTTAATTAAATTGAGTCTTAAGTCTAAAATTAAATGTTAAGCTTACAATAATTAATTGTTAATTATAAGCCCAAAAGAAACATTTAATATTGGGTTGAATTTTGATTTAATAAATTAGATTAAATGAATTAAAATTTAAATCATCAATCATTAATGGATGGTCATTAAAGATGAATGGTAACGTAGCTTTGGAAGGATTTTTTTTAAGTTGCTTTTACCAAATGCTCATTTGATGATGCATGTACTGAAGATGTGAGTGGAGTTATAAAGAATAAGTTCTTTATTGTTTTAAAGGCATAAACATACATGGCTTTCATCCACTCACTCTCATCATTAAATGTTTTTGATGGCTTGTTTTAAAGGCATAAACGTTCAGCTCATTTTTATTGATATCATTAAAGGAACATTTTATGATTATAGATAATGTGTAAGGATTGTAGTGGAGGGGTCTTCTTTTTGAAGAATGAGAAACGTACATCACTTTTTGGCATTCTTTTTATTAAAGAATGAAATGAGTACTCTGTAACTACTCTCTCCACTCACTTCCAAAGCAAACCTTTAATGTTACTCTTTATTAAAAGGTGTAATGGTTGCTTTTTAAACAAAATGTGAGCTCTACGTTTTTATTTAAGGATAGCTAACGTGCAAGTCTTGGACTTGAAATAATATAATGCTTTTATCATGTTTTGATGCTATAAATGTACGTGAAGGGCTTTTAGTCTTAATTTTTTTTCTCTCTCAACAACAAAAGGCTCAAATGAGACCATCGACAATAGCAAAGAAGATGAGAAAGTCTCATGGTTCTTCTTTAAGCTAGTCGAATATTGAAAATGAGAAGGTCTCATTTTTGGGTTCTTGTTTAACTAGCCGAATATAGCAAAGGTTTGCTATTCATTTTTCTTCTCCTTTCCCACCAATGGATCTTGTTAACTAAGCTATCTAAGGAGAACAAGTGGTAGATCGGATTGGTTAAGTACACGGCAGCAAGGAGTCAAAGCTGCAGCGAGGAGTCGGTAAAAATTCCGATCTTGTTCTTATTATATTTATTTTCCTTATACGGTATCATGTATGAATTAAAGCATGTTGATTTGGTATTTTCGCTTCCGTTATATTGTGATTTCGGAAAAAGTTTTTGAAATCTACCGTTTAGCCAAACCAAGCATGTTTATTGTTTCCGATCCAACAGATATAAAATATGTAAGCATCGAAAATTTGTTTGAGTAGGAAAGAGAGATACCATTTGGTTCGTCACGTGCATGTTGACCTATAGCTAATATGAGCTCCGAAAAATGGACTCATTTCGTTTATGGTGTAAACTTCGTTTTCGCCATTTCGTTCTATAGGATTCTCTTAGTCCATTTTATGTGTGCATTTTATTTTAAATTGTTAAACACGACATATGATTGAGTGCTATGTTTTGATGATTGAAAAAAATTTACATGATTTGATTTTTGTAATAATATGTTTATCTGTGAGCATGAACTGTGGATAATCTGACTGTTATATTTAAATGTGATATAAATTTATGTATATGTTTGGTTGTGCGTGTGGTTCGTCGCTAATGGCTATAACCGTATTAGCCACTAAGCTTTGCAGCTTACCCCACTATTTTTCACTTTTCAGGTGAAGAACAAGCAGATCATTAAACCTTGCAACTTCAGCAGACTCCAAGAATTATTATTATCTTTTGTAACTAAGTTAGTTTGAATACTTTAGGTAGCTTTGAAATCATGCATTCATGTTGTAATTTTTTTTATTATGCCACTGTGCTGACTCTTAATGTATAATTGAAGTTGTATAAACTTTGCAATATCTGAGAGATGAAATTTTGTCTTGTGGAGAAACGAATGAAAGAAGGGTTGAGGAACTTCTCTTTGTATATGTGCAGAAATTTCTTCCCTGTTAATTGTCAATTGCGTTAGGAACAAATTGTTAGTTGTTTAAATATTCGTAAGCAAATGGTTAATTTGGGACTTATGTATGTATAATCTATGATTGTTGGATTCGGTCCTTGTGATATTGGTAACAGTTTCTTTTGACAGTAGAGAGAAAGAGGGGATAAAAATGTGTTCTGAATCTTCAATGAATAAATTGTACTGATCTAGATAGAATTAGACAAAATTGTCTTCATAAAAGTTGTAACTTTTTCTCTTAGCTTTCTAACGACATAAAGTTTATTAATTTGTAGACTTCGGGATTGAAATTTATGATGATTTGAAATTGGTGTGTGCAGCAGGGTTGCTTGATTGTGCACATGCACGATTGCGACAACCCCTTTATTTTTGGGAAGGTCGCGATCGTGCATATGCACGATCGTGACGAACCACTACTGTTCATAAAATGTCGCAATCGTGGATGTTTCTTTAGCCGTGCATTTTCTAATGCGCAACCGTGAGAAATGCACGGCCGTGCATTCTCAAATGCACGCCCGTGCATTTTGAGGACAAACCTTACATTTTTTATTTTATTTGTTTATTTGTTTTTACTCCCACCAAGAATTTAATTCTTTTTATCTTGATGTTAGTTATATATATATATATATACTTTTATTTTAAAAAGTCCCTCAATTTTGGCGCTTTATCACCGCGAAATAAGAACTGAGACCCGAGGCCAACATTTTGTCTTCACCAGGTGACCCACCAAAGGTCAGAAGCAAGTGTAGATGTAATTGCTTAAGTTCGTAGCGATTTGAACAAAGCAAAAAAAGTAATGAAGAAAGATAAATAAAAAAAGTTAGGAATTTGGGGTTTACTTATATAGAATTCCAATTACCATACATAATTGATTATCTAGGTTAAAATAATAATTAACCTAAGGTATCTATGTCATCTTTAGAGGCATAAAATTATATCTAATAGTCTACACTATATCAATATGTAATTTAATGTAATCAAATTTATTAAATATAGTTAATCAATATGTTTATCACTAACGTCTAGGACACCGTTGTTCTAGAACACTAAAGAGTTTATTCTCTTAGTGCATGAATTTTACTTCACCTTTTAGTCTTTCATATAGTCCTTAAGATTGAATCTATAATGGTTAATCATAAGTATAATATTAAGATAAAGAAAATAAATTTTACCAATAAAATAGTCAACACATGAACAAATCCTTATAAGCTACATCTTTTACCCTAACTAAGGTTTCTAGTCACTAACCATAATAAAAATTAAATATAAACAAATCAATCTCATCATAGAAGAAAAGAGTAGGAGAAAAAAAAGAGAAAATGCCCCAACTCTTCCTTTAATGCTATAGAAAAACAAAACTCTCCAAAGTAAATAAGAAGTCTCTCCAAAAAGAATTAAAGGACTACTAAAGTAAATTGTATTCGACGACTAGCATTGGACCAATAACGACATCATTATTGGTCTTATTCTAGAACTTTGACCCATTGTGAGGCCATTTATAACTGGCATTTGATGTTAAGATGTAATCAGTGCCAATTTTATACTATTTCCTCATATAAACCAATAACTAGTATGACGCTAGTCTATGATTAACTTTATTGTCAATTGTGCTATACTCTACCAACTTCTCCATTTTTTTTGACATCTTCAAGTTAAAATTAGCTTTCAAAATCTTTTATAGAGTTTTTTTACATCTTCTTATCTTCCAATTTGCATTAAAATATTATTAATTGAACAACTATAGTGAAGCTGCACTAAATCTCATGTCCTCAAATCCATCGCCTACAATACAATGAGCTAAAAATAAAAATTATAACAAAATCCATATAAAACATGTTATAAAAATGTCAGATACCAAGTAACGTTAAATAATATGTAAAATATCAACATTTCAAAAGACAACTAAAAAAGAGACCTACTAACCATTTTGGTATTTTTATTTTAGGTTCTTCATTATGGAAAAATTCATAGATTAAAAGGATTACGAAGCTCCAATGCTTAAATTGGAAGCAATGAAAGCAAGCAAAAGAGAAAGCTAAGACTAATTTTTTTAACAACTAGGGATTAAGATGTCAAGTGCTTGAGCAAAGGACATATATCTTCACAATATTCCAATAAGATATCGGTATGTTAAGGGAGGATGGAGAGTATGTGTTCAAGAGTGAAGAGAAGGTATACAAGGATATGTTTAGTTTAGAGGATACTAGTGATGATAAGTGTATTAAAACCCAAAAAGGGAAGGATGTTAGTCACTGGGAGGTAATAAAGTATATATGTAGGACAAGATGTTATGAGTGAACAACAACATAATCTCTTTCGTATAAGGTGTTCCATTAAAGATTGGTTTATGGTATGATCATAAATAAGGGAGTTATGCATATGTAGCTAATGTGAAGTTAGTGGAGAAGTTGGAACTACCAATAACAAAATACCCTAAATCGTATAATTTAAAATAGTTGCATGAAAGTGGGAAGATTAAGGTAACAAAGTAAGTGCTGGTGTCTTTCTTAATTGGGAGGTACAAGGATGAGATGCAATGTAATATGATACCTATACAAAAAATCACATTCTTTTGGGGTGTCCTTAGCAATCTGATAAGAGAGTCGTGCATGATGAGTACAAGAATCATTATTCCTTTATCGTGAATGGCAAATTGATTACCTTCCTCCATTATCACCAAAGTAAGTCTATGAAGATCAACTTAAGATTTATATGAGTGAGTAGGAGAGATTAAGGAAAAAGAAACAAGAAGCAAACATATGAGAATAATCCAAAAATTTTAGGTAAAGCAAAAAAGATAAAAATTAAACGCAAGAAAAAAGGAGTGAGTTTAATAATAAGAATCGAGGATGTGGGAGACGCATTCTTGGCCAAAGGTCAAATGCTTATTCTTATTTACAAAGGTTTTTTCTCTTGATCTTAATACTAATAATAATTTGCCTAATGCTTTATTTCTCTTTTGCAAGAATTTGATGACCTCCTTCAAGAAGATATTCCAAATGGATTACCACCTAGAAACGGATAGATCACTAAATTGATTTCATCCTTAGAGCTCATATTCCAAATCTAGCAACACATAGAACAAATTCAGAAGAAACAAAGGAGATACAAAAATAAGTGGAAGAACTCTTTGGAAAGGGCTATATGAGAGATAGTTTGGGTCCTTGTGTTACGTCTATTTCGTCAATGTAAAAAAAAGGTGGATCTTAGAGAATTTGTGTGGATTGTCACACCATCAATAAAATCAATACAATGTATAAACACCCTATCCCTAAGTTAATCATTTGTTTGATAAATCTACCTTTGAAATTAAATATGATATATAAGAGTAGTTAGTAATACCTTTTAGGGTAACTAATACACCTAGCATTTTCATGAGATTAATGAACAATGTTTTACGTTAATGCTTAGGCAAATTTTTAATGGTGTATTTTAATGATATTCTTGTTTATAGTAAGAGAGTAAGACCTTAGATGAATATGTTAAATATTTATGAAAGGTTTGCATGTTCTTAGATAAGACAAGTTATATGCAAATTTCAAGAAGTGTTCTTTTTGTGCCAAAGGATATATAGCTATTAGAGAGTGACTAATACTAAAAAGTGTGAGTAATATTAGGAGTTTTCCATAGGTTAGCGAGTTTTTACGCACATTTTGTTAAAGATTTTACCATAATTATTATACCTTTGACCAAGATAGTGAAACAGAGTATAGGATTTAAGTGGAGTGGTGATTAAGAGAGAGTATTTACTTATTAAAAGAGAAGTTAAGTTAGACTCCTTTATTAACATTACCTAACTTTTCCAACACCATTGAGATTGAGCATGATGCTTCGAGTGTAGGAATTAGAGCAATTTTGATGCAAGATAGGAAACTAATATCATACTTAATAAGTGCTAATAACATTATATTTTTAGTATGATTTGAAAAGAATTTGGCTTGTTATTTGAGGTTCTTTATATAAACTAGTACTTAATTTAGCTTTATTTCAATTATAGACTTAATTCAACTTTTTGATAAAATGTGAATTTGGAGTCAAGTTGGAGGAATTTTGAAATGATTTTAAAGGAACCCAATTTGAACACAGCTCTATATTCACTAATAAGGATCCTACATGGTATCATGTTTAACCCATATAGTAAAAGGGTGCATTTTGCTTCTTGACAAGTTAGCATATAAGGGATATGGCATAAATAGGTACATGTGTAAGTCTTATATTAAAAAAAGGTATTATGCTTCTTTAAGTGATTGGATACATAAATGATACAGCCTAGGAATCATTCCATGTCTATAGTCATGTTACAATATAAGAGTATTAGACGCGAAACAAAATAGGGACAAATCTAACACGAGATCAACGTAGCACTATTTCTTCCTCATGTTAGCAATGATTTATTATGTAAAGTTCTAGAAAAGCAATATAAACAACACAAAAGTCTAATATGGTTCCATATTTAGGCTATCTTAAACAAAAACTTACAGTTTCATCTGTTAAAAAGAGAGATGGTTGAAACAAAAAGGAGGAGAAATCTGGGAGGATAAGAAATTAGTCCCAAGGTTGAGGAGAATCAAAAGCACTTCAAGAGGAAACAATCTTTAAAAAAAGCAAGATTTCATTAAAATCAATCAAAAAGCATCAAGCATCAAGATTCAAAATCCATAGGACCTTACATTTCTATCTTGTTTTCTTATCTATTATTTGTTGGATTTCTATGTTTTTTTATTAATTAAATTAGGATATATATATATATATATATTTTTAAAATGAGATAAGCCCTAAAGGCTAAATATGTTAAATTAAAAGAACAGGTAGTGTTCATGAAATTCTCACAAACCATAGGCAGTGTCATGATTTTTATCTTTAATTCTAAAATATGTTGCATGTTATCAAATCTTTTATGCTTTTAACTATTTTTAATCTTCTAGTAAAAGATCTTTCCTAACGATTTCATATTAGAAGTCCTAAGTGGTATCTTATATTTATATTTGTACCAAAAGATACATTATAATAAGGTCATAGTTGTCTTAAGTGGTAAATGGTGTCATAGATGTCTTGAGTGGTAAATGGTGTTAGGGTTTATTCCAAATAAAGACTAGTTGGAACAGTCTGGATTGACTTGTTCAACCACTCTTATAGCCTGTCAACCCAAGTCAGGCTGTTTCTAGACAACTACACTGACCACTCCCAAGTTTAATTGGTCTGACTGGCCAGTTCAACCAAGGTTTTACAACCATGATTGTGGGTTTGCATGGCCAAGTAGGCACTATGGTAAGTCCTTCCAAGATATTGAAGAGGAATACATGCAGATAACAATGATCATGGATGCAGATTTGTCTTGAACAATCAAGGTTACGTTAGCGAATAAGCGTTTTCTTTTCCTATAAAGCAAGTAAGCGTTCTTTTCTCTCACCACTTACTTTCTACATATTTGCAATTACATCTTTTGATTTATGTTTGTGACCCTCTTGTAATTTTTGGGGTTAGTCTAGAGCTTTCCATATCTAGTTTTTGTTTGTTTTTTTTTTGGAAGATTGTGAGGTCAAGATTCATTGATACGTTTGAGTTTATTTATGTTGTTGGCATTATACGTTGTTTTTGCTGCTCATAGTAAGTTTCTCTCTAAGTATATGTTAATTGTTTTCGGAGGGTCTGAGTTTGTTTCTCTTGGGTTTTGCCTTTTTAATTTTTGGTAATCAAACAACATTCTTTATAACTAGACTTCAACTCAGTCTTTTTGAGTTAAAACACAAGTTTGGTTCGAAATAGTTATTTTGTTGTTCTTATCAAAGCATGTAGTAACGTTTGCAAACAAATTTTTCCTTTTTACGTTTGCCCTTCATGGGAATATCACCTATCTTGTGCCCCTACTAATAGGCCAGTCCTATACCTGCCTATTTAATACTTTTCATTTATTATTTGGAGTTAAGTGGTCCACAATACCCTTTAATTGAAAATAGAAACTTATTTTTTATTAAATGATTAGGTTATACCTGTGTCACTTGTCCAGGCAGTCTGTAGCACAGTAGATTATGACATTATAGTATCTCCCATAGATATTATTTCGCTCTCCTTTTTCTTTTCTCGTGCTGCACAGATATTTCAACACAAATATGTTGTTAAGTATTTTAAATCCAAACCAAATCTTACTCCTTCTTTTACTGAGCAAGTTACTGTGATTAGTATTATTCCATTTTAATTTTGATTGTTAAGTATTTATTTATTATCATTAGTATTATTATTTATTTGTTTTTATCCATTTATGTATTTAATTTTATTTATTTATTTATTTAATCTTTTAACTTGCATCACTTATTTGTATTTTTTATTATTATTATACTACTTTTTTTCTTCATATCACAATTGCATGTGGGTCTATCGGAAACAGCCTCTCTACTTTATAGAGGTAAAGCTGCATACTATCAGACCTCTCTAGACCTCGCAATAATGCAGGATTCTGATAGCCCTATTATCAAAGTGAGCAAAATAAGGAGAATAATATTCAATCAAACAAAATCACAGCTAATGAGAAAATCTCTCCTTACATTCAGAAACTTTGATTGTATTTCCTTTTAGCCACACTTGCCTTATATAGGTGAAATTCATGTATATAAATAGGCTTGTAATATGCAGAATTAGATATACAAAAAAATTGTTCATTTTAATTATTATCTTATGTTTTGAATTGATTTTTTTAATTTTAATGAAAGATTATATATTTTTAAGAATTGTTCGAAAAACCGCGTTGCATTTTTAGACATAAGCATAAAAGATTCAAACATTTGGATTTATATATAAGATTGAAGGAGCAAACAAAAGATTCTATATAACATAGGTTACAACATAAATAATAAGGGTTGCATGCGTTCTTAGCTATTAAGATCTATAATTTTTATGAGTTATGGTGAAATATATCATCAAAGTTCAAAGATCAAATTAAGGCATTCTCAAAGATTTTTAACGCTAGAAATTTTGGTCAAAAGTACTTAAGAATAAGGTTTGTAGATGTCATGACTATAAGCATACAATTGTAATTTTGAAATTCCTGTTGGTCAAAGTGACTAAGATTAATCATTAAATCAAGAAAAATTCAAGTATAGTAACGTTCTATGGGGATTCCTTATCTAACTCTTATATATCTATTGATTGTCAGTATTATCTATTGCCTTAGCTGATTTAAAGGGGGAGCTTTTATATATATATATATCAAATTACCTTGGAGAAGGTTTTCTTAATTTTTATTTTTAGATGTAAAAAGGTTTTCTTCATCTTTGTTTTTAGAGAAACTTTTATTTTTTGGTTCTCTAATAAATAATGATTTTATCAAACTTGCTAGTAGCGATCAACTTTAGAATTTTATTACTCTCGATCTTTTATATATATATATATATATATGTATGTAGCAATTTATATCCTTATTTTAAGTTTTTTTTTATTTTTCTTGGATCAACCTATCATAATATAAAATGGTCTTTGTTCTCATCATAATGATATCAAATTTTACTAGCCTTATTGGTAAAAGTCATGTCAGTATCTCATTATTATTGAGGAAATGCCTACAAACAGCTTGTTGACAAACCCATTTGTATGTTTTAAGAACTTGTCTACTATATGAGACTGTTAAGTACCTAGTTTTCTTTTGTTTCAGCGAGAGTTTTTGTTCTACATTTTTTTTAATGATTGCTTGAATTTAGTATAATACATGCATATTATAGATTTTTTTTCGAAAATTATTATATTTCATTATAAGAAAATATATACAATCTAGAGGAGAAAACTAGTATAATCCATAAAATCTAGAGTACAAAGATTTATGGTTCCTAGTAATCGTCTACATCTTGAGATAGGAGGAACTTGTGAAACCACTTAGTCCAATATTTTTCCAATCCTCATCCGCTTATTATAGATATTGTCATTGTTTACAAAATTTTATAAGTCTATATTTTTTATGAGTTACAAATTAATGTTTGTAAGTGCTTTTTTTAATCCATATTAATATTGTTGTCATGCTTTTAAATTGACAACGCCTAATTGTTGTCAGTCTAACCATCAAACTACAAATATGAACTAATGATAGTTGAATCTGGTAAATATGATCGGAATACCTATAAGGAGACATTATGACATTGATTGCTCATGTACAGCTTATGCAGAGGCCTTATGTAAAATGAACGATAATTTTAACACTTGTTAACTAATTTCGTCTGAAAAATGTTTTTGCTAATTTGAAAATGAATATATACGTAAAATTTAATTTAAAACGAAGTTAAAGATGTTACACAGAATGCGGAAATTCGAAGTGCCAAGAAGTTGGCAACTACAAGAAAATTTTCCTTTAATGACCTATATTACAATTGAAATAGTATACCAATTTTGAATTTCTGAAGATATTCGGCATGCCATATCAGTTCCACAGACGAATAAACAATTCCCACCTTCAAACTTTAGGCTCTACTTTCTCCTTTCATGCTCCTTGCAAGGCAAAATTAAGGGAATTTACAAACATAGAAAGCAGGAACATGATCCAATGAGAATTACCGGGACGGCTTAAAGTCCATAAACCAGCAACTGGTAACAACTTGCGAGCAATGAGGGATTGCAGGAAATGACCTATGTCCTTTACATAAATGGGACCGACAGGCAAAGATCAACAAGATGCTTAAGACACCGCTAGGCAGACAGAGAAGCCAATTATTCAACCACTCAGCAAATCACACCAAAAGGTGGAGAGGCCCACTGATTCCACCAGGCAACTCCTAACCACCAATGCTGATTTTTCCTCGCCAACCAAAACTTCGAGCACCCAAAGCCACCAAAAAGCCTCTCCTTTACACCCCCAATGTATGTCAGATCGGAACCCCTGGGCATGGCTCTATAATTATAACTAAGTAAAAGAATGGTATATTCACTGAACACCATCAGTGGAATACATGAAACACCAGGCAACTGAACTTTAGTTACAGGCCTGGCATGTCCAGCCAATATTCGAGATGTGGGCTCGCACCATTTAGCTCAAGGCTGCTTGTGGCTATGGATGCCACCAAATTATTTACACTTAAGAAATGATACACGATTGTTTGTGCTGGCTGGCTCCATACCTTGGTTGATAATGCACATTACAATTGAACACCATGCTCTCCAAAATTCAATGACGGAAACTCCAAAAATGCTGGCAACTTCGATGTGTTCAAAGGCGAACTGGTAAACCACAGTTCTGGAATGATCTAATTCGCCCATCCCACCCAGCGGTTACAATCACTGAACCCCAAGAGTGGGGAGAACCATGTGAATTCTGGCAAGACGTTTTCAAAAATTTATATTCAGACTTACACATTGCAGATGACACAACCAATGAGCTCGAAGCCAGCTTTTCCTCTGGCCATGTTGCAGAACCCTTGGCCGAAGACTCTGAGAAACATCCATGTCTCAATGAGAAGCGATCAGGTGAAGCAAACGGCAAAATGCATTGTGAACTCTCACCCATCTCCGATTGCATTACTGCTCTTTCCTCACTACATTGTCCCAAGTCAATGGAAGATGGGGATGCTCTGGACACATCTGACAAGTGCGAGTTCCCAACAGTCATCCCGCACCATGGTATGGCTACCGATGCATTGTTTGAGAAGAAGCGCTCAGAAGACCAACTTTTCTTCACTTGATGCATAGGAGCTTCCTGGCTAATATAGTTCCACACATAGATATATGAATCCTCACTTGCTGAAACAATATGCATCCCATCTGATGTAAAACATGCAGATATTTGGCTTCCTGCATTCCGAAGGCCTGTAACAGAATGTGAGGAAGAAGATGCATCAGTATATGAAGCTCAGAGTTTGTAAAAACTATAACTTTTCTTTTGTAACTTGCACAATAGAAGATGAAAAGCATTGGAAAGAAGATCTAAATTTCTAACAATAAAGTCATAAAAGCGCACCTACCTCGATACTTGCAGATTACATCAACCCCATGAAGAATTCGAACTTGTGAATCAGCAGAACTTACCAATAATCTGGTTGGATCGCTTGGAGAAAACTGCAGGTTGAAGATGTTAAGCTCAAAACTCTAAATGAAATAGGATTAGAATGAGAACTACAGAAAAAAGATTGTTACCTGAAAACCAGTTATCCTCTTGAATGCTGACTTTTTCTTACCCAGTAAGCATATTTGTGAAGAAAGCTGCAAACGATTATCTGATCCACGGAAAACACACCAGTTAGAGTTCACCAAAGCAAGCCTCCTGCATCATAGCATGGCATACCAATCAACTTTCAAACATGCCAGGTTCAAAGGATGCTTATTGGCATTTGGAGGCTTTCATCTAATTTTACTGCAGTCTACCACCACCAACAACACCAGGTATTGAAAACAAAACTACAGCTAGTTGGATTACAGTAGTAGCAGATATGAGAAAGGTAACCCTTCCAAAGCACCGATTCTTAGATGTCCTTGAAACACTGGAAAAGGTTTAGAGAGAAATAACAAGTTCATGATTCCATGTTAATTATTTAATGCCATGTATATTTTACCTTTTTAACAATCACAATCTTAAACATTCTTCACTTCAATCGTCAGGCTTATAAATGAAAAAGCTTAGTACACCATAAAATTCATAAAACATTCAGCAGGAAACAGACAGCATGCTATTATATCATCAAAAGACAAATCCAATAGCACCGAACAATAATATATCACAAAAACAAGAATGATTATGAAAGGTCACTGGAGAGGAAAACATACCTGATGCATCATAAAATCTACAAGTGCCACTCATGGAGCCAACAATTACACCCTGTTCAAGGACAAAATGATTGAATGAATATTTCATAATTATGAAGGGCAATAAAACTGACCAAAGAAAGCATCCTCAACCTTTCCATCCGGCCGAAAACAAACTGCAGTAACTATTTCACTTATGCCAGTCCAGTCAACAACTTGAGAACCAGAAACTTCCCAGATACGCACTTTACCATCTATGGAACCACTGATGAAGAGATTGTCATCAACGGGATTAAACTGAACACATGTAACTGCATTACATTGAACATGAAGACAAAATACACAAAATAATTTCAATGAGTATCGTAACCATTACATAAAGCAAATGATACAAAGACAAGTACGCAGAAACAGACAGACCATAATCATTATGGTAAAATACTTGCAAGGATTGGTTGCATCCCACTTGCCAGAGGCGAACAGTTTTATCAACAGAAGATGACAGGAGTCTCTGCACACGGAAAAATGTTGATTACAACTTTAATCACATACAGAACATTAGAGTAGTTGGATAGGCTGGTCCTAGTTCATGAGTTACCTTATTATTTGACCAAGAAAGATCCAAGACTTCTCCACAATGTCCAAAAAATTCATGAATCGGCTTCTCTGATATCTGGAATGCCTTATGTGGAATAATGACACAAGCTGAATTTGTTTTCGCCCGCAGACTCTTCAATTTACTCCTTTTCTCTTTATTTCCATGAAGGGGTACTAATTCAGAAGAGCTATTAACCATGAAGTACCTGTGTGAAGGATCATTATCAAGTATTCCAAACTCATCTGATCTTTCAGACTCCATCACCTGCCATACACGCACAACTCCATCTTCGCCCGCACTTGCAAGGTACTGACCATCAGGACTGAACTTCATCGTCAAAATTGAACCTTCATGGGCTGAAATATCTTGTCTCATATAAAGAGCAGAGAATTCCTTCCACCGCTTTTTATAAGACCTAACCCTAACCAATTGACTCGCAGCCATTCCAATAGGACTTGAATGATCATAATCGGTACTTACACCTTCAGCTAGCCCATCAATCACGCAAGCAACAGCACCTAATCTTTTCAATAACCCCTTTTTCACCCGTTTCTTTGATGCCTCCAAATTGGAGAACTCCATTACTCCTCGCCTCATCACCCGCTGAACCAAGGGGGACATACCAAGACTCCTCTCAAACTCATCAATACTAAGTAAACGATTAGAACCCACTTCCCGAATCCATCCCCCGATCCCATTCTGCGCAATTTCATCCACAATAAACTCAGTACCATTGTCCAAATTCCGAATCCTGCGTACAAAATTGTCCGCCAAAGCCCCCCCACTTAACACCTCAGCATCATTGGACCATTCTGAAGACAGACTCAACGACGAACTCTCCTCAAAACTTGAAGATCCAAGAACAGCACTACTATCCTCAGTCATTCTATCAGTCTCCACTTCCAATTCAGAGGAAGGCGCATTACAAGAATCAACCCCAACATTCTGATCCACACTCAAGCCCATCCATCTCAAAAACTTATTGCGCCTTTCACGAATGCTACCTAAGTTCTTAATCCAAACATCAAACCTAATACTATTGAGCAAATTATCACCGCAGTCAGAATCAGAATTCTCTAAACATTCAGAGCTTGAATCAGAAAGGGACGTGATTTCCTCACGCGAGTCAAAGAATTGATCCTCATCTTCACTCAAACTTCCCATCATTTCCACCTCACCAATTCAAATCCCCATGATACATCCCTCTCCGGGAAACCCTAGGCAATCAGGATCTCGAAAACCAAACAGAAATCAAAAGAAACAAACTCCTCCAGGTCAGATGACAACAAGAAAACCACAGAAGTTCAAGAACCAAATTCGCAGATCCCAAAATTATACTTCACTAGAACTGATACTGGAGGACCCCAATCGCAAAAATCCGAAAATTCCGGATTAAAAAAGAAAAGAACTAAGTTCAAACGAATCGGTGCTCCTACAACAGATGACAACAGAAGGCGTGTAGGAAAGAGCAAGATGACGAGTAATTGTAAACAAAGAAAAGAAGAAGACGAGCGACAAAGAGCTAAATAATAAGAAAACAAAAAAGAAAAATTGAGTGGTGGGTTATAAAAGACGCATAAAAATATTGTGAAAAAGCAGATATTGTAAAGTCATAGCCATATAATCAGATTAACTAATCGCAATTCGCAAACAAACAAATGTGTAATTTAGCGGATTGTGGGGTTTTGGACTTTTGGCTTTTGGGGCACTTGAGGTTTTTTTATTTTATTTTTCTCTTTTTTTTTCATCTTCTTTTCCACTAATCAAAATTCGAAATTTAGAGAGGTTTAATAATATTAACCTTATTTTTAATTAGTAGATAAATTATTTTTAAATGACTCAAATCAATTATAATTATTTTTAAATTTTTCGTTATACCGTAAATGTTTTGATTTTCTTATTCAGAATATAATTTGCTTATCTATCTAACAGCTTATTGTTAACATTTGTTTTTCCAAGTGCGGGGTGTGATTAGTGGGCGTTAATTACTCTAAATGTAATTAATAAGATTTAATTAAGATTTTGAAATGGGAAAATCTTGAAACAGTCGTGAAAGGCAACTACATTATTCAAAGATGGTAGGTGAGGTGTACGTATCAATTGGGGTTGTGGCAATTTGACCTGTAGCCGCCGCGATGAAGACATGCCGAATGTGGTCAATTAATCACAATATTAGTATTACTATGCTTTTTTATATAATTATTTATTACAAGATTAAGCTTTACTTTTTTTTTTTTGAAGAGTACAAGATTAAGCTTTACTAATTAACTAATTAGTGAGTAATTAGTTAAATCTTAAGATATAGGATTA
>JANQAP020000094.1:1047210-1068475 GCA_026874005.2 Erythroxylum coriaceum
ACTGATCAGCTAACAACTAAATAGGCCGATATAATCTTACAATGTGGTCTTGAAATGTAGTTATGAGTGAGTCTAGGTTGATTTTGGTCAATCAACTAAAAAATAACTGATCAGCTAACAACTAAATAGGCCGATATAATCTTACAATGTGGTCTTGAAATGTAGTTATGAGTGAGTCTAGGACTTAAACTGGCAACTTTTACTTGGAAGGAGATTCTCGAGATCTGCTCTTCTTCCGTATCACTTAGAATCATTATTGATAACTTTGAAGTTGTAGATCTAGACCGTTCTTACACACACGGTCTAAATTCAAGACGTAGGGTATGTACCGTATAGAGTATTGCTGTATAGCCTTTTCCGATTGTGACTATTTCTGATAACTCTCGTTTGTACTCCGTGATCCTGCATATGTGGGTACTGGGTAGCCATCTTCTCAAAGATGCCAGCTAAAGTCTTTATCCATAAAGCCATTTCCACGTGCACATACATTCTTTGAACATCGACGCTTCTTCCAACAAGACGGGATTCGATGGATTTCCACAGTATCACTAAAAAACATTTGGCTTGCGTTAGTTGAATCCACTAACAAAGTTCTTGCCATAATCCCAGTTTTAAGTTATAAAGATAGTCTTACGAACTGTTGCTAGAAGTCCCATCCTAACATCAAATTCCAAAAAGCAAAGTACGTCGTATATGTCCTGGTTCACGTTCCCAACTCCTCAGTGCGGACATGCCTGGCCATTGTACAACTAGGACGTGATTTTAAGCTCCCCTGGGAGTCAGATTAGCCGGTTGTACACGTAATGAAAAGAACACGAACATTCTTAACTGGCAAGGTTGGTCTGAATTGTAACAGCAATCATATTGATGTGTGTGCCGGTGAGGGGATTGGTACGAAGCACTATAATTTGGAAGCATGCATGCGATGGCACCAAAATTTAGACGTGCGAATGCCGAGGCAATGAGAGGCAGAGACTGCCAATTGTAGTTTGTCGTATTGTCTTGCTATTGCAACCCGTGCTACTTGCACTGAACAAGGCCAAAAGAGTTCATTTTATTACGAAAACCTGAAAAGGTAAGTTAAGAGATGTTAGGATTTAGTTGTAATAATGTGGAATGATATTAATATAATTAAAGAGTTTTAATTATTTTAAGAAATTAAACATTTAAAAACCTAAGTTAGAATTCTTTAACTGATAATTGAATAATACTTATAGTTTGATTTGAATGTATCACTTAATTAATTAAAAAAATCAAAATTAACATATCCAATACACAAGACTATATTATAATTGTAATCTTATGGTTACAAATGAGTAATTTTATCGATTACTCTAATACTCTCCCTCACTTATTTAATTAAATAATTTACAGGGTATTAGGTATTTTGTTTAATTGCATTTGACATAATATTATACTCTTTTAGCAGTGATTTTTGTAATTATTATCATTTAAATATTTATTAAATAAATATATAATATTTTATAATTTATTAATAATTAATTAAATAGCAAATTTAGAATTCACTATCCATAACCTGCTAACTTTTAAATAATCAAAATAAAAAACAACCTCCGGATTCTGACTTGGAAATCTTGGTGTTTCTCCTCAATAGTAGAAAAGTGTAAGGCCAATTTCCGTAGGTTCTAGCAGTACAGATGCATAAGGTACCACCAAACCACGTTGTACGTAGTGAAGGTGGTATGATGGGGCATGTCCTGACTAGGGCCTGCAGCTTTTGGTCTACATTTAACGAGCTACAGAGAATAGAGTCCAAAGTAGAAATGACATGTACGTAAACAGGACATGAAACCTATCGATGGATGACGCTATTCTTAAAGTGGTTAATTTTATATGATGAGTGTGATGTTGACAGTTGGCATCTAAAGAAGAAGAAAGCACGGCGATCATGCTCAATCTTTAGATCGCAGTTTAAAGTCGGTCACTTTATAAGAGCATTATTGTGTTAGGCTCTTTGTGTAAAGTCTTGTTAGTTAAGTAGTAGGCCGACTTCCCATCAATTAAATTTCCAATTATTGTCTCTGATTGGGTTTGCTCAGCCGAAATTCATCCACTAGGGTCGCAAACTTTACGAGCCTGGAGGATTAATGACATAATTAATTTTTAATATCAAGTTCAATTACAATGACACTACAAAGGTCTTTCGAATAATTTTGTATGCAACTTGAAGCCCATTTTTGAGTGCTGAACCCAGCCCAAGTTTTCAATGGATCAATCTTAGTCGGGTGTCATATGGTTAAAATAGCAACAATAATTTTACCTATTTTAAAAAATATTTATTTTAAAAATATTTAATTATTTTAAATCATACATTTTATATTTTATTTTAATCTCCAATTTAATTTTAATTTTTATTTATAAAACTTATAAAAATTTAATAACATATATTTTATGGAGTTTTTAATGTTATAAGATAAAATTGAAACTATTTAAGATAACATAAAGAGACAAGTGTAAAATGTACTTGTCTTTTTTTATGATTGTGAATACATTATTCAATAATTAAGCTTTCAAGAAAGAGAAGAATTAGAAAGAAGTCATAGAATATAAAAGGGTTAATTACAAAAAAAATCTCAAACTTTCGTCAATTTTTCAATTATAGTCCGAACTTTAAAAAGTAACAATAAAATACTCGAACTTTCAATTTTTTTCATTTATAACTCGACGTTAGTGCTACCGTTATCTTTGCTGACGTGATAATGTCACATGTACAGGGACTCTCATTAATAAAACATGTTAGCAGTGGTTAAGATTCAAAACCCTGATTAGTTAAACGACATCGTTTAATCAATTTAGAAGACGACGTGTTATGTTCAAATGAATAACCCCTTTTCTTCTTCAATTTACAGAACCCACCGAATCCAAAACTTCATTTAGTGCCATTCTTTTTCTCACATCATTCCATTTACAAATTGTCATCAAAATAATAACACTGAAAGCCTCCATTAACGAGCTTGAAAACAGTTCCCAGATTATACAGAAAAGTAACCCCACTATTCCCTTAGTTTATGCACATAGACTACATTAAACCCACACATGTGGCCAACTACAACCTCCCACAATGAACAAGAATACTATTTCTAACTGAAACCATAGATTCTATCCTCAAAACAATCACAAAAGAAAGGAAGTCGTAGTACTAGTAGAAGAAGATGACAATGATTATGAGAACATAAGTCATCCAACAACTATGTCGCTGACCTTTTATGATCCATCAACTAATCCTCTTTGTTTCTATCATTACAAATTTCTCTAATTCAACAAAAAAGCCACATGTTTATTTTTTCCCATAAACAATTCAGTCATATTTACGACAAATCACTAACATCCTTGTACTCTTTGATTTCAATCAAAATGGAGCCTTACCTCTGGAATTCCCAGGCCATCCATCTAGAGATGGCAATTCTGGCCCGGCCCGCCCGACTCGGCTCATTTTTAGCCAGGGTTTGGAGAGCCACGGGCAGGCCACGAGCCGACTATGGTCCACCTGGGCTGCCCGGCCTAACCCGCGGCCGGACAAAACGGCGTCGTTTTGTCCAAAACAACGTCGTTTTGTATTTTTTAATTAAAAAATATAGACAGGCCGGGTTTGGCTCGGCCTCTTCCGTCGGGCCACGCTGGCCACGGGCCGCCCCGCAGCCCGCCATGATTAAGGTCAGGCTGGGCCGGGCTGAGGGTGGCCCGGGCCCGGCCCAGCCCATTGACATTTTTATATCCATCCACCGGCAACTACCTGTTGGGAGGCAAATTGAAGAACAGAAGACCTCCTGAACCAGCGTTAGGGAAATGATTATTTCCAACACCAGCACCTCCACCTCTTCTGCCATCGCCACTCTACATCTGCAATTGCTCATCTTCATCCAAAGGAAGTCGCTTATATGTAACGTTAGTAAACCACGATGCAATCTTAATCACAGGTCCTGTTGCTGTCAACTCTTTGACAACGCTTCCCCCAACCACCTGACCATGTTCTCTCATGAGAAAAATAGTCAGACTTGTAGCTCTCGGTGGGGTTGGAGGCGATAAGAAAGATCTAGACAATGACAAGATCTCAAATCTATTAAATTGATTAAATAATGTCATTTAACTAAACAATGTCTTAAATCTTAACCACTACTAACATGTCTTATTAATGAGGGTTGAAAAACCAAAAGGATATAGTTTCACAAAAACTTGGTTATGCCAAAATTGCTTTGAACTGTATCTGTGGTTGTTTGATATAAAGCAACTGTATTAGCAATTTACAAAATTTTTAGCACAAACAAACAAAAAAATTAAACCTAAAATAAATAAATCAACACCCGAGAATTGGTAACGCAATTCGACACACCTTACCTACGTCTGCGAGGCTCTAACCCAACTTAATCACTTTCACCAAGAAATAACAATAGTTTTACTCCAGGCATTACAGAACCGACTTACCCAACCATTGATACTATTCTTTGTCCTCACAACCCGTGAAAGTAAATCACTCCCAATAACATGACCTCCTTATGCTAACCTCAATAGATAATAATGTTTATTATTAAACATTATTCAGCAATAATATTTAATAATAAAGATAAGAATTAAATAACTCAAGTGATTGAAAAAATAAGGCATAAACAAAGACACTTGAGATAAGAAAACAACTCTCCTAAAAATGCAGTTTCATCAACTGAAAATGTGGGAAGTGGTAGAACAATATCTGCTGTGAATCTTTGAAAATAATCAGCAAGCAATCCACGCACAACAGCTCCAACAAGACATCAAACAAAATATTGTTTCATTATCGAAATGTCACAACATACAACTGCTCACGAAACCCATGTACTAGACATATTTTCACTAAAAAGCAATAAAACAGCTGTCCAGAAAATTCACACACACAGTGGAGAAAATGCACCTGCCCAAGATAGATAAGATTACTGAAAAATCCCACAAAAAATATAGTTGCATATACAACCAAGAGTTTGCACTTTTTTCCTCTTAAAAGAACTGATCAAGTAGTTGTCTAAAAATCCTAATATTTGCATGTAAAACACAGTAACAACAGATTATGCAAATCACCAAAAACCAGCTGTCAAAGGTAGCTCAAGATCACCGAAAATACAGCTGCCAAATCACATGTCTCCTGGACATTTTTCACTCAAAAACTATATTTGGACATACCAAAAATTCACGCCACCAGTTAAGAAAGCACAGACACACAAATCATCAATCGGATATATGTTTCATCACTGAAACATTGCAAACGATGGAGCTTCAACCACAAAACAAAACTTCTGGAGTCTTCCTACAAAAAACACACACATCAATAGCCCAAAATGGTCACCCAAAAACTAGAGAAAAGCAATTGCAAGATTAAAATAAAATCAGCTGCTAAAAATAATCCAAGATTCCAAGATACCCTAAAAATTCCAGTTGCCAAGTCACAATGTTCCTGTCGTTTTTCCACCCAAAAATGACAACAATGTAACCCCAAATATCACGTAAAACACAACAAAAACACGGCTACAAAATAGTCAATATAATCTCCAAAAATCCAACTACTTTATATAGCCATTATCCCCAAAATAGGCTGTCAAAAAAAGTTGACTAAGATTTTTGTTCCAAATAAACCCCATCTTCAAAGAGTCTCACATAAGGTAGAATGCTTGTCATAATTAAATTTTGCAAATAACCAAAGATGTCCAATTACAAATAATTCCCAAAATTTCATAACATATATCTTAACAATCTCCTTTTTTTGTCATTATTTGTCACATATCGAAACTCCTCCTTAAGATGATAATTAGACACATAATATCAGGTTCACATAATACATAGGAACTCTGCCTTAATCGAACATCAAGTTCCAAATAACTTTCAAATGACATCAAGTTCACATAACACATAAGAACTCCCATTTAATTAAACATCAACAAAAACAACCACAATTATTCAAACAAAACGTCCAAGTTCTCCAAGTAAACAAAACAACACAATAATCATCTATTATCTCCTTTGAGATAAAAAGATGTCAAAAAACAAAGTTAATAGTCATGGAGATACCTTGAAATCTCCCCTGAATTGAACAGTCACCAACAAAGCATAAATATCAAATGAAATAAACAATCTTATATCTCCCCCTTAGGATAAAATAATGTCAAAATGAAGAATGTCTTCAATGCGATCAATCTCAGCGAACAAAAGGCATAAAATTAGTAGTAGGTGCATCAATCTTAGGATCTGGATTAGGTGCACTCCATCTTTTGTCCAGAAATTCATTCATGACAATGGCATTTTGTCCGTATATCATTGGAGAAATATAATAGCCCCATAGCATCTAAGACATAATGTCATTCTTGGCTATATGAAAACAGAAGCTTATCATGATGAATCATACCCTCAGGCACGTTAAAACTCATCTAATTATCTTTGGAAGTAGACTTATTCACCACAAACTGCAGAATAGGTAACTTACCAATAACCGCTCAATAACTTGATCACCAACACGTCTTTCATTCCATTTATACGATCATTCAAGTTTTTCCATTTCATCTCACCAGTCTTAAACAAATTCCTAGTGAAAGCATATTGTACAAACTCATACAGCCCACGATATAGAGAAGAACCAAGATAAAAATTGAAAAACTCGAATTATAGAAAATTTCAATCTTCCTATAGTTCTCCAACCAAACATCAACATTTTCTCGACATAACTCTGTAATCAAAAGCCAAAAACAGAACTCTCAAATCATCAAGAAGAGCCTCATTTTCACATTAAATATACTATTTAACAAGTAAAGAAAAATCCAAATACAGACCAATCAACTAAACCTTATAAAACTCATAAATAAAACTCGGAGAGCTTAGATGTTAACTCTTTTGAAACTTTTTTTTTAAGAAACAACATCAATATACTTCAAAAATGTAAAGCACACAGTCCACGTGCCTCTCGAAAAAATTCAAACTTGGTCTTATTTCTCATCACATTATCTCTGTCATTAACTGTTTGGTTGGTTTCTTCTTCTAAAGCAACTGACTTATTATCTATCTAAACAATTTCTTCACCAACAGCAACTAACTGCAGATCTGGGTAGTTTTTGGTTCTTGCTTCTTTGTGTCTTTGAGCCGATTAGCAAGGCTAGTTTTGAAGATTTTCTTCAACTACCAAGTTGGTTTTTAGACCATTCACATGAAGTACATTTTTGAAGTGTGGTAGTCCATCCACACAAAGGGTCCCTCTTCCAATAACTGTGGCCTTCTTTCCATCTCTAAAAGTAACGCGGTCATTCGTACAACTTTGATAATCCATCAAGTAGCTTCTTTCACTCTTTCTAACCAAAGTATGCTTTGGTAACGTTGGTTGCTTTGGAAATTTATCGTAGAATGTCTAGAATTTCAGTTTTGAGCCCTCTGAAATATCATTTGTAACAACTTGTAACAATTTGACCTTATGTGCCTATTTACACTACAAAAGTGACAAGTAGGTATAAATTTTTGTTCCCTCCTTGAATTTTCTCCTTAGATAGATCTGATCGCACCATTTTTCTCATCATTCCACTTAGAAAATTCACCTTTATAACTAATGTCTTGAAGGTCTCCTTTAATCTTATCGATTTTTAGTAATTTTTTAAAGTTTTTAGCACCTCCATTTAACATTCTTATCCCTTTTTCTGTACTAACCAGCTTTAACTATGTTTCAATAAGCTTGTCTATTATAGATAACAACTTCTTCTCAAGGTCTTGAATGATGTTCTTTATGGTAGAGTTTTCCTTTTTTAACTTTTCATTTTTCCTACATGTTTGCACCCATTTTACATAGATTATCTCATAGGCTTTGTAAATATCCTCACTTTTGTCCTCTGAATCACTGTCATCACTGTTATAATCTGAAATTAAACTTTAGACTGATTCATCTGCAATTTTCCAAAAATTTTGGACTGATTTACCCACGATTTCATCGTCAGTTTCTTCCTTCTTGATTGCTATTAAGCAAGTAACTGGACTTCTGCTATGTAAAGCAACTAACGCAACATTATTGCTCACAAATTCCTCTTTACTACTATACTCACTTCCAAATTCATTCTCACTCCAAATATTTGTAAAAGACTTCCCTTTTCTCTTCTTCAAAGTGTTAGCACATTCTGCTTGCACATGTTCGAAGTCTTGGCATTCGTGACATTGAATTTTCTTCACCTTTTTTTCACCCTTTTAAGTTTTTATTTATTGTTTGACTTTGTTGTTCGATGAACTCTCACCATTCTATCTAAACTCGGGTTTATCCTTATTTACTTTCTTTAACCACTTGTTAAAATTTGTTGTCAATAATATCAAATCTTCATTCTCATAAAATTCATCTCCTAAATCATTCATGGCCTTTCCAACCTCGACTTGCAATGTCAATCTTTTGTTCTCACATTTATCTCTAAAAAAATTCATCTCAAAGTTTGTAAGAATCTCAATCACCTTATTCAAAGATAATTCAATGATATCATGGGTTTCTTCATTGTTTGCAATTTTCGGTTTGAATCTCAGAGGCAATAATCTCAAAGTTTTTTTGACAAGTTTTAAATTCAAATACTTCTTCCTAAGTTGATGTGCTTGGTTGGCAATGTCACGCAACCTCTCATGGAAATCTCTAATAGTATCGCTTTCATCTATCTTAAGTTCTTCAAATCTAATGGCCAACATCTGAAGTTTCGAAGCTATCACAAATTTAGATCCCTCATGTATCATTTGCGGATTGTCCCATACTTCTTTTGCCGATTCACATGCTGAAATCATACTAAAGCATCATTCATCAACAACACTGAAGATTGCATGCAATGTATGAGAATTGTCAAGTGCTTCCTCTTCTTCAACTCTTGTCCATTTAGATGGATTTTTAGGTATCACTTGATTCTTTTCATCAATCGTTATTGGATGTGTCTAGCCATTCAACACTGAAACCCATGCCATAGTTCCTTGTGCTTGAGCGAATACTTTCATCCTTGATTTCTAAGCTGGATAATTTGAATCATCTAATGATGGCCTGGTGATTGATGCCCCTTCTCTTGTAGCCATAATTGCAAAACATGGATTTGCACCAACTTGCGTGCCAAGTTCTGATTCGGTGACTCTCTCTAATACCAATTGAAAATCTGAAAGGATATAGTTTAGCAAAAACTTAGTTCTGTCGTAGTAACTTTGAACTGTATCTGTGGTTGCTTGATATAAAGCAACTGTATTAGCAATTTATAATTTTTTTAGCACAAACAAAAACAGAAAAATTAAATGCGAAATAAAAAAATCAACACCCGATATTTAGTAACAAATTCTGCACACTTTGCTTATATTTGCTGGGCCCTCACTCAGCTTAATCACTTTCACCAAGAAACAACAATAGTTTTACTCAAGGCATTATAGAGCCGACTCACCCAATCCTTGACATTGTCTCTCGTCCTAACAACAGTAAATCACTCCAAATAACATGACCACTTCGTGCTAACCTCAACAGAGGATTTTCAACAATAATGTTTAATATTAAAGATAAGAATTAAACAACTCAAGTGATTGAAAGAATAAGTACATAAATAAAGACACTTGAGATAAAAAACAACTACCCTAAAAATGCAATTTCATCAACCGAAAGTATGGGAAGTGGTAGAACAATATCTACTGTGAATGTCTGAAATAATTAGCAAGCAATCCACGCATAGCAACTCCAAGAAGACATCAAACAAAACAGTGTTTCATCAGCGAAATGTCACAACATATAGCTGCTCACGAAACCTATGTACTGGATATATTTTTCACTAAAAAACAATAATGCAGCTGTCTAGAAAATTCACACACACAGTGGAGAAAACGCAACTACCCAAGATATATAAGATCATCAAAAAATCCTATAAAAAATACAGCTACCCTCACAACCAAAATTTTGTACATTTTTCCTCTCAAAAGAACTAATCAAGCAGCTATCCAAAAATCCCAGCATTTGCGAGTAGAACACAACAACAACAGATTACGCAAATTACCAAAAATTATTTGTCAAAGATAGCTCAAGATCACCGAAAATACAGCTGCTAAATCACATTTCTCCTGAACATTTTTCACTCAAAAAATATATTTGGACAAACCAGAAAATTCACGCCACTAGTCAAGAAACGCAACCACACAAATCATCAATCGAATATATGTTTCAACACCGAAACATTGCAAATGATGGAGTTTCAACCACATAAAAAAATTGTGGAGTTTTCCCAAAAAAAACAAACATATCAATAGCCAAGAACGGCCATGCAAAAACCAAAGAAAACGCAGCTGCAAGATTAAAATAAAATCCCTATAAAATCAAATTCTAATAGTAATCCAAGATATCCCAGAAATTTCAGCTGCCAAGTCACAATGTATTTGTCATTTTTCAACCCAAAAACGACAACAATGCAACCCCAAAAATCATGTAAAACACAACAAAAACACAATTGCAAAATTAGGATCTCCAAAAATTCAACTACCTTAGATAGTCATACCATCAAAATAGGCTATCAAGAAGAGTTGACTAGGATTTTTATCCCAAATAAACTTCATCTTCAAAAAATCCCACATAAGGTACAATACTTGTCATAATTAAATTCCACAAATAATCAAAGATGTCTAATTACAAATAATGCCTAAAATATCATAATACAAATCTTAACAAAGTTCCCTATACAGGTGGCACTGCCATGTCTTCAAAGATAACGGTAATACTAACGTCGGGCTAGAATTGAAAAAATTAAAAATTCGAATATTTTATTGCTACTTTTTAAAGTTCAGGCTATAATTGAAAATTCACAAAAATTTGAATTTTTTTTTATAAGTAACCCAATATAAAACACGCAATATGTATTTGTAGTTTTTAGCTCATTATAATTTATTCTTCTCGAGAGTTTTTGAGACTTGAACGTAAAGAGTACATCTTTGCTCTTTGGTTTAGGAGGCTTGAAGCTCAACCCATCAGAAGAATTGGGCTCAAGAAAGGTTATCAGAGCAACTGAAACTCTTTATCTTTCAGGAAAATTTCTTTTTTCCAGACCGAATTACTACTCCTTCCAGGATTGGATAAAGTTTCAGGAAAAACAACTAGCACGTGGAGCACGTGATTTAATGGCACCTTAAAGAGAGTGATTACAACTTAAGAACAGACAAAAGGTTTGGCTCAAAATAGGATTCCAAGCAGGCGCTACGTGTTTTTCACGTTAACAAATCTAACTCATAAATACAACCCTCCAAGGTTTCAGTTACAGTAGCTTCTTCTACCCACCAAACCTCTTCAAGTTATGTTTCTATGCATAGTTCTTTTTTTGTTTTCCTCCCCACAATTCATGGTTCTTAATGTTGGTTTTGAATAAAGTTTTGAGCAGTTATTTCTGATGGTATAAACTCGATAGGTAGAAAGCTGACCAATCTGTGGTATTCTTCTTTCAAATGGTTAAGGTTTTTATGGAAGAAAGGAAACATTAGAAGACATCCCAACGTACGTCATCGCGGTTGTTGCTAAAATTGCGATGCCATGTCTCAATTGTGATTAGAACCTGATTTCTTTGCTAACTTCTCTCTAACTACGGGTAACAACTAACAAAAGCCTAGTCGTCTACTTTCTCCTGCGTGTGGTATAATTGAATTGACTCGACTGGAGTATTGCGGTTGATAAGAAAATCCGGAAAAGGTCGAATCAGACATGACTAGAGCTTACCCTCTTCTGTGACATGTCTTTTTTCTACGAATCCTTCAAGAATTTAAAGAGCTTTATGTAATGGAAAAGAGGCTTTGGAATTGTTTAAAGAAAGTGAATGATTGTAACGTAGTAGAGAGAAACCTTAAAGACAGCAAAAACCAAAGTGGTTAGTTGGGTTCAACCGGAACTATAGCGAGAGTCACAACCCAAGAGGGAGTGTGGCCTGGTCTGGTTTGTAAGGTTGATGATGTTGAGAAAACATGAGGAGAAAGCAACTTTTGGTTGGCAGTGAGATTGTGTAGGGTGGGTATTTCAAAGAAGAAGAAAAATTGAAGCCTCATTTTCCTTAATTTAAAGTTTAAACAACTGATCATGTCAAACTGTCACAGTCACCAGAAAGAAAAAGAAAGCCAACTTGAGAATTTGTTTTTCCATCCTACCCCGCATTATCTGTGTCCCACCACTTTGCTTTTGTCGGCTCTTGTCCGCCTCCACCCTCTCTTTTTCTTTTAGAGGTTAACCTTTTATCATTTTAATTATTTAAAAAATATTCTGAATGATACCGAGTATTCCTATAACGCTATCCATTAGTTATATATTCTCTTTTATCATATTTCGTTAATTTAAAGAAATAGACTTTTCATATAGTTTAAAAAAACTTAGAAAAACCCGTTAATCAGATACAGAAAATCAATTTAAGTGTAAGCAATATGCATTGAGCTAGGAGGAACAGAAGGCGATGTTCAATATTCATATGTATATATATTATGTTAGAGCTGAAAGAGTACTGAATCAACCATTTCTAGTTACATACATACCATGTTATATAATATTTGAAGAATGTAACTACTATATTACACAGTTCTCCAGTTTCATCGTACAAATAGGTATCTGTAAATGGCAGAGGGTCATCATATGGTTTAATTGTAAAGGAAGCAAAGCATAGGAAGTTGCCTCCAAAAGCACGAAAAAGCTTGTCACACATTAAGAAAGTATCTTTTGACGAATTGCAGAGAGGGAGTTAAACAAGAAAAGGAGTAATGAGATCTTCTATCCTTTTTTTACTGATAGGCCAAACAAAACCCTACACTTTTCTTCATGTGTGGTCATGTGGGGGGGAAAAAAAACAACTAAATACTGTAACAGGAGAAGAACAAGAATCAAGACTTTGCCATTATAAGGTCAAAAAGATGAAACCCACCACAGTACCTACACACTCATTATTCCACTCACAACAATTTAACAAGTGTAGAAAATTGCAGATATCAGACAAAAAAGAATTCCCTCTCCCTCGTAGATATGTTCCACTACCTACATTTTAATCTTCATAAAGTGAGTCCAGCGCATAAAGCCATCACACAATCAAATCTAAAACATTCTTTCTTGCACTAAAGAGCAGCTGTGGACAAAGGAGGTGAACACTTCTCTCTCTCTCTCTCTCTGAAGTCATCATTTGCTTTTCTCTTCTGAACATGGATGCTGCTCCATGGCCACAGGTGGGTTTGATGTTTGATTGCTAATTCATTATACTAGTGGCCAGTCTCCGAGTCTTTCTAGCTCAGAACTTTAAAGGTTAACATGGATCGTATTCTGCTTGTTTATTTTTAAGATTGCTTGAGTTTCTGTCTCTTTTTCACTTTTCTTTTTCTCTTTTGTTGTCTATCCTTCAGATGTTCGTCGATGGTGGAAGTTAAAGTTTAATTTGTTTGTTGAGACCATGAAAGCTCTGCACTTTTAAAGTTCTGCACTTTTACTTTCTTCACCTTTTTGCTTAGGTGAGAACTGATAAAGGAGGAGGAAAAAGTTTCGATTTGTTATTATCATTTGTTTCTTTCTGAACTTTTCGCTCTTCTTTATAGAAAGGCAGTCTACAAATTCTGAAAACGATTAGGAAGCGAAATTGCTTGGATGATCGAGTTGCTAGCTCTTGAAACTTTGCTAAAGGCTTGAAATTTGATGGTCCTGATTAAAGCTTTTATGTCATAGTGGTGTGTTCTATTACTGTCTCTTACTCTAGGGTTTGGAGGATATTAAACTGGCAAAACCTATGGAAGAAATAGGATCTAATGCTTGCGCAAGGCCTGCGCTAGAGAAGAAACCAAGGCCTCCAGAGCAATTGAACTGTCCAAGATGTAACTCAACCAACACCAAGTTTTGTTACTACAACAACTACAGTCTTACACAACCAAGGTACTTCTGCAAAACTTGTAGAAGGTACTGGACTGAAGGAGGGTCTCTAAGAAATGTTCCTGTAGGTGGAGGTTCAAGAAAGAACAAAAGATCTTGTTCATTAGCAGCATCATCATCAGCTTCAGCAAAGATCCCTGATTTAAATCCACCAACCCTCTCCCAGTTTTCTTCTCATCAAAACCCTAAAACTACCCATGAAGGTCAAGATCTTAATCTGGGGTTCCCAGCTCAAGGTATGATACCTCATTACGTTGAAGTCCCAAAAGCTGAAACCAACAAAGACGACCAACATAACAATTCCGCTTCATACAATTCACCTCATCTTTCAGCTCTCGAGCTGTTAAGGTCTGGAATCACTTCTAGGAGTCTGAGTTCTTACATCCCATCACCGATGCCCGATTCAAACACACTTTATTCTTCAGGGTTCCCTCTAGAGTTTAAACCAAGTCTCAGTTTTTCTGTTGATGGGCTTGGCCTTGGAAATAGGTACGGTGGTCATCAGGAGAATGGAGGAAGGAATTTTTCGTTTCCTTTTGGAGACATGAAACAGCTTTCCAGTTCAAACGAAGTTGATCAAAAGAAAGAAGGCACATCAGGTGGATACTGGAATGGTATGCTTGGTGGTGGATCGTGGTAACGGAAGGAAAATCTTGATAAGTGGTTGAAGAAACTGGTTCGTCTTGTTTATTTCTTCTTCTCTTTTTGAAAAGGATCACTTGTCGAGAATTGTTCAGGACGACTAACATATAGGATACATATGCTTTCTTTGCTTTTTATATATATAGAGATATATTTGTTTTCTTCTCTGTACTCTTTGAGCAGTGTATAAAAGCTGCAGCTTACTTGGTTTGGCTTCAAAAATGGCGTTTTTAGAAAAAGTACATTAATTGTGTGAAGAGAATAGAAAATAAAGGTCTGGATTTTCTCTAAATTCTTCTACCAAGAATAGAACACCTGCACAGTATCATGTGGTATAGGTCTGGATTTTCTCTAAATTCTTCTACCAAAGAGTAGAACACCTGCACAGTATCATGTGTTATCTGTTTGGACTTTGTTGTATGGAACGAGCCTAATATTTACACATTTCAAAAGAACAATGTTCCTCGACAGAATATATGCCAATTTGCATGATAGATTGTGGATTGGTTACACTCGATGGTTATCCTTGGCATGTAGCGTTTAACGTATCTTCGAAAAAATAAAACTCTGAATGTCAGGTCTGACATGTTATCTATGTCAGTTGATGAGATTCTTCCGGTCATCATTGCAAGTTCGTGGAACAGGTGCAAATTCGACATGTCCCATCTACACAAAAATTTCAATTCAATTGAGCTTGCTTTGCTTCAGTTTCCACGCATTTTATAGTTACGACTTCCAAGTTCCAAGCGCAGTTGCAAGACAGTCCAGCAATTCTGCACTTGCAAAAACCAGTTTACCTGCTCCAACCAAAAGCTCACCTATTTCTTTTAATAAGAAGTCGTAAACCAACCAATGTAGAGAACAAATCATAACGTTATTTCATCACCTTCGTCAACGATATATCCATCTCCATTTTTATATTTGAGAGACTTTGAAAAATCTGACAAGTCCTCCTCCTCTGTCGGGACCGCCTAACATTCCTCTGGACGAGCGTACTAATGAGATTATCTACTCCACTTAGCGAATCCCATCCAATAAATGAAAATCCCCAACTTCCCTGTTTAGTTTATTCTGTCGAATGCAAGGCATGAAGTTGAGTGAGCTTGGTGAAACTCCAGCTTTGTTGCGCCGATTGCTGATCTCTCTCAGCTGTATCCTCCATTGCTTCAAGCGGTGACCGTATTTGGCTAATGGGACTACGCGTTAGATTGCTTAGTTTTTTAATATCAAGTTTTAGATTGTTCTTATTCTTGTATTAACATGGTGTGGCCAAATGTGTCACATACATAAAATACCTTTTGACCAAAAGGAGCCAAGGGATTCGAATGTCTCGCAGCCATACTTCTGTAGTGCTTCTTGTCTCTTACAATTTTCAGTAATCCACGAGTTGGGCAAAAGGTTATGCTTCAACCGTGAAAAGATACTATTAGTTCCTCCACGGGACCATTATCATTCAGATAAATGGGCCATGCATTGGGTGATCTTCTTCCATGGCAATTGGCAACCATTCATTGCTGGACCCTCTTGTGTAGGTAGCTTACGTTTTGCTTCTCTCTCATTGTCACTTTAATTGATGAAGACTGGCAGCACCTTTTTTTCTTCCTTCCTTTGCCGATTCCAGTCCTCACTATGCCTTTTTTAATTATTGCATCTCAACTTTAGTCGAACTCCAGTCACGTCAACATTCCACTCGTTGATGATGGACTGGTCTTAATCTAAGTGAGTGATTAGCTTTTATTCCTTTTGAAACTCGATTATTACAGCTTTTGCTTGGTTATTTAGTGCTTTTAGTACCATTTTACTGTCCAAACCAGTTTGTGTTTGCTAATTATTTGACGTAGATTTAAGTACCTAAAAAACTTGCCGGAGAATAGCGGTTTCGACACTATAAGACTACGATGCCTTACTTCTCAAAGCTTCACGGCTCAGAAAACCTTGTTATGTTCAGGAAAAGATGATTATAAAGTCTACCTTGCATAGCTTGGACAAAGTCCACTCCAACGTTATGGACATACGATTAATAACCTGTCATCAAGCTGGCTGGCCTTCGAAAAGGAGAAGACATCCTTAGATTGGGGACTGACCAAAGAAGAAAAAGCATTGTTGTAATCAAAGTGATTGTGATCACATAATATTGTCGTAAGCCACCTAGACAGTAAAAGCTGTATGTGAAAACCCAGATGCAGATTATAGCAATTTCCTACTGTACAGATATTAACTCGGATACACTTCTTGTTCAAAGTTTAGGACATGGCTTCTACAAGTAGTCCGCACAAAAGCATTACATAACTAATATCCTTCCAGTTCTGACCTCTATACAACATATAACCTTTAACCAGAACAGCTGAAGGATCGGGGGTTTTTGACCATGTAAATCAGTTTGAACATTATTCCCAACTCACTTATCCGCATTGATTCCAAAGATTCGCACCTTGTGCATGTTTGGAAATTTGGCAACAACAAGCACCAGCACTGCAAGAGTGTTGAAGAAGAGCATCGGATGCTGGTAATCAGTCGTATGTGACGCTATCAGGTACCTGGCAGAAGAGGGAAATGTAAGTGTATACTCAACTGGACAATCCATGCATAGAGCCAAACTCTCAGATTGTTGTAAATCTAAAGTGCCCACACTTTAGAGACAAACAATGTTCTGGTTGATACTAGAGAAGATATTAGCAGAAAAATACAAGTTAAACAATTGAACAGATACTAATTCAAAGAAGTAATGGAACAGTTATGAACTATAGTCCTTCATACAGTCGTCTAGATAATACCCAGAACTTTTCTCATGCCCTGTTCTTTGTATTGGCATAAAGTTGTCCTGGACCTGATGGCAAAATGGCCCGGTTTGACAGGTGGGAATTGGAGCTTAAGGGTGCCCAAACCCAAATATCCCTACATATAGCTCTTACATATAGCTTCAGACAAGGCTCAGGCCAGAAAAGCCCAAACCTGGTCCAACAAGCTTTGGGCTTTTTGCGTATGCCTGACAGGCAAATGAGTTCGAGCCTGCCAATTTTTTTTGAGCTTGGGCTTAGGCCTTAGGGGGACCAACCCCGGTCTAACCCACTGTCATCCCTACCCTCACCATTCCTCTTACTCTTGAGACGAAATGTTCACAACATTTATCTACCCTTGTACATGGGAAGAGAGCTAGACCAAAACCATGCTCTCATAGCTAAAGATATAGCACTAATCTTAATGAACAAAGAAACACCACTTTATCATCGCTTATTGGATAGAAGGAAAGCTAAGGTTTCCCCATACAACAACATCGAGAGATTAAATCTCATAACTATTGAACAGTATATGATCGGTCATCTCAAGATGGGTGGAAATAATTGTTAGATCATACAATAGAAAGAGCCCAATACGTACGTCAAATTTAAATTTAAACCCAGAAAAAGAAAAGAAATCATAACACAGATCATAATTAAAGTTTAAAATGTGATGATCAGTTTAGAAGTAGATACCAACAAAGGCCAACAGCTGAGGAAAAGCATCATGCGAATACTTGCAGAACTCCAGTCAATAGACATGTTATTAAACACTAATTTGACAAGTGATCCAAGAAAAACTGCTCAGCATTCAACAAGTTTGACGGGACATATTCTCACAGTTGAGGAACCGATAATGTCTACTTATACCAGAACGAATAGCTATCTTGATCCACTTGGGTGACAAATTGAAACAGGTAATCATATTAAAGTATACATGGATGATGGAGAGGAATACATGTTTTCTTGCAAAGAAATAAACACATTGTGTGACCAAGAAAATAGATGAAACTGGAATTGATGCAGATACATACAAACAAATTCAAGTCAGGAAACTTACAGCACCACGGGTACAACAGTCAAGAACTTTCTGTTGCGTGTAAGCTGCTTCCCGTTATCCATCTGCTCCCACCAAGTTAGCCCATTATAGATACCTTGATCATCTCCAAATGGGGTTCCTTTCTTCCAGTGAAAGAAGTGATATGTGATCTGAAGAAATCAGGGTTCATCTTATTGTGAAGCGATAAAAAAATCAAAGCAAACTAAACATTTAAAAGAACAAATAGCTTGAGTACTTTTGTAATTGTAAAGCAAAGTGCCTTCCTTATGGACAATTCACGGTATAATCAAATTAGTTTTCAAGAAAAACAACTAATGATAAATTAAAGAGAAAATCTGAAAATCTACAAATAACGGTTATGAATGGCAGAACTAGCCTGACACCAACGTAGTTACGCTTGCTGTTAAATAATGGGTTTTAACTTCTTATGTATTTTAGCAATGCAGATTAATTCAGAAGAACAATCAGAAAAGAATTTTCTGCCCTAAGTCAAAATCAGCTAAACTAGCTTCATGCGAGCCAAGATTATATAGACACTTATTCACACCAATAAGGCAAAAGGTCGAAAAAGTCGAATCATTAACGAGTGGATGTGGAGATTTGACTTTTGAAATCAGAGACTAGAAAAGAGGAAGAATATGCTTCACCTAAACACTTCAGATTGTCTCACTTGGGAGATTCCAAAGACATGGTTCTGGTAACTTCATTTATGTCTACGATGCTACTTTTTACTGCAATTTGTTCAAGGTTCTTATCTCATTTGCATGAATAATAGGATTGCAGGTCACGTTATGCTCCTGGTCGCAAATCAACTATCTAAACCACTTAAAGTCCATGTAGTACGTAATTAAAAGAAAATAAGTGGAACTACAGAGGAAAAGAACAAGACAAGTAAAAATTAAAAGCAATCATTCGTAGTGAAAACAAGAATATGAAGGTTTTATGGGCTAATATATCCACATGAAGGTAGAATGATTGAAAAATTTGTGAGAACTCTAAAAACAAATAACAAGAACTACCAAGTCCAAATTTGGAGGGAAATCTCATCCAAGAAGCAGATAAGATACATATAGATAAAAACCACATAAACCCATTTAAGGAAAAAAAAAAGTGGTAATAGATCAATCCTATCATCCCAACAAATCAACCTAGAACACACATCACTCAATAAAGCAAATACTAACCAGTGAATGATATTAATCCCCGCTACAGTGAAGCAATACTAACAATAAGATTTTTAAGCTTGCACACATCGGAGTTGTAAAATTGGCAAAACAGTGTCCCAAATCAAACCCCTGAACTAGCAAGGTCGAGAATCGGAGAAGAAAACGTACAGCGAAGTGAGAGAGATTAACAATAGTCCAAGCCATCCCAGGAGAGCAACCGAAGACAGAGAGAACGAGAAGCCAAGCAAAGAACAACAAGAGTATGTAGGTTGTCCAAACACCTGGGTACATGAACCACTCAGTGTTCCGATTCAGATCCGCCGGTGGCACCGCCTTCACATACAAATTCGCCATCGCCAAAAATCCAAATTGACAAAAAAGAAGAAGAAAAAAGATAATGTGTACACAAGGTTCTCGTTGGAGATGGATGGATAATGGCGATTGTAATTGAGATTTTGATTGATTTAGGGATAACTAGGAACAGGCTGTGCGTCAATTATCTGTCCCTCAAGCCCAAGTCTAGCGTCTAGAAGTTGGACTAACCAACTGCTTTTCAATAAATTTTCTTCGTAGCAAATACGACACCGTTATAATCGGTTGTTCACTTGTTTGCACTCTTGCGTGGTCCGGTCTACGGACATCTTTCGCTAATTACTCCCTCACGGAATATCTGTGCCACGGGCAAGATGTTGCTTTCGGTTCAAGGAAAATGTTAGGGTTGCTTGGTGGTTAGTTGGTATAAAATAAAGTAATGAATAAGAAATATAAAAAAATAGTTGATAATATATTATAATTAAATTGTCACATAAGAAAGATATCCTTAATATTTATACATGTCAGACTTAATTAAACTAACTAAGACTTAATTAAACTAGAGTTTTATCAACATAGTGTTTGGCTCACTTGCCGAAATAAATAAGGAATTGAAAGGTGATTTTTTAGGAATATAATAAATGAAGAATGAAATGGTTTATTCCTAATAATTTCTAATGATGATGTAATGTCAATATTTGATTTGAAAATATAAATTTAGAATGACAAAGGAATAATTAACAAAAAAAATCAAAATATCCGAGTAATCTTCACTAACTATATTATTATTGTTGTTGTTGTTGTTGTTGTTGTTATTATTATTATTATTATTAATTTATTTTATTATTATTACTATTATTACTATTATTATTATAACTAAGTAATTATGTGGATTCTTTAAGGATATTTTTGTCTAACATGTCCTCAATTTTATTCTCAACTACTTGAAATAGATAAAGATGGGGTGATGAGTTTACTTATTTTCCAAACTCAAGGAATAAGAAAACCCTTAGGCCTTGTTTGGTTGACATGGATTCATGCTTGGGAAAGTAATCTTTTTCCTAAAATTTATATTATCATGTTTGGTTCATTTTTTTAAGTAGTTAAGAAAGTAAAAATTTTTCCAATCTAAAGAAAATAGTAGCACTTCACTTGGATTCTAAATCTTATTACCCCCTTAGTATTTAGATTACTTTCCTTAGAAATTTAATATAAAAAAATGCACTAATCAATTCAATCATTCATTTTCTCTCAACTCTACGACAACTCTTTTATATAATAAGGAATTTAATAATAATAATAACAAATGTAATTAATACAATTAATAAAATTAATAATAATAAGAATAATAATAAGTAGAAAGTAGAAAATAATAATAATAATAATAAAATTAATAATAAAAATAAAAATAAAATTAATTGATAAAATTAATAAA
>JANQAP020000094.1:1071518-1087512 GCA_026874005.2 Erythroxylum coriaceum
GCTCTCTTTCAACCTCAACTTTCCATGCACTAACAATCAAGCTGAGTATGAAGCTCTAATAATTGGGTTGGAGATCCCAAAGAATTCAGTGCCAAAGACTTAACCATATATGGGGATTCGCAACTGGTCATCAGACAACTAAAAGGTGAATACAAGTGTAGCAGTTTCTCTTTGGCACCATATTTTGCCACTGCGATTTGGTTGTTAGATGATTTTAAGTGCGTAGATTTATTCTACGTTCCGCGAGAAGACAATTGGGAGGCGGATTCAATGGCTAGGGTGGCCTCTGGAGTGAAAATGTCCGATGAGCTGATGCGTAAGTTCGTCCTTATCCAAAAGAAAAATCACCCTTTCATCGAAGGCCGAGGGATGCCAGTGGATGTGTTTAACACCAATATAGAGTGTGCTGGTGATTGGAGAAGCTCTATCAGAGAATACTTGGAAAACCCAAAAGTAAGGACACCCTATAAAATCAAGATGCAGGCGCTGAATTATCTTCTAGTGGAAGGCACTCTATACAGGAAGAGTGCCGATGGCCTCCTCCTTAGATGTTTAGGCCCTGTGGAGTCAATGGAAGTCCTGAAACAAGTGCATGAAGGTGTGTGCGGCGCTCATCAATCCGGAGAGAAAATGCGTTGGTTGATTCGTAAGCACGGTTACTACTGGCCTCGCATATTCGATGACTGTTTCAGGTATGCTAAGGGCTGTAAGCAGTATCAGAGACACGGGAAAATCCAGAGACTACCAGCCGTAGAATTGACATGTATAATCAAGCCGTGGCCCTTTCGTGGGTGGTCCATTGACCTGATTGGGAAAATTTACCCAGCGTCATCTAAAGGCCATTCTTTTATCATAGTGGCTACAGATTTTTTCACCAAATGGGTAGAGGCTCTACTAATGAAGAAGGTCGAGCAAAAAGAAGTCATTCAGTTTATCAAGAAAAATTTGATCCATAAGTTTGGGATTCCCAAGTCAATAACCATTGACCAAGGGACAATGTTCACTGGAGAATTAATCTGAGAATTTACAACAGATTACGGTATCAAATTACGGAGGTCAAGTCTTATTATCCTCAGGCAAATGGATAAGCCGAGGCTTTGAACAAAGTTATAATCAACATTTTATAAAAGATGATGGAGGATAATCCTAGGGACTGGCACAACCTTCTCTCGGAGACTCTGTGGGCATACAGGACATCGAAACGAAGCGCGACTGGGGTGAGCCCATTTTCGTTGACCTTTAGACATGACGTTGTACTACTTATAGAGTTAGTGGTGCCCTCATTAAGAGTTGCATGGCAGAACAACTTGACGCCAGAGGACTACTTACAAGCCATGATGATGGAAATAGAAAAATTGGACCACGTGAGAATGGATGCCCTTAATAAGATGGTTTTAAAGAAGAAGAAGGTGCCTAGAGCCTACAACAAGAAAGTAAGAAGAAAGAATTTTGATGAACGCGATCTAGTCTGGAAGTTGGTACTACCCATCGGGAGTAAAGACCGGGTGTATAGGAAATGGTCAGCGAACTGGGAAGGGCCATTCAAAGTCTATAAGGTGTTACCTGGGAACGCCTACTGGTTATCAAGTCTATCCGGAGAAACTCACAGCAAGTACATCAACGGCAAATACTTGAAGAGATATTATCCCACTATGTGGGAAAATATTCAAAAAAAGTAGGATCTAAATACTCGCGTCAATGGGCGGCCACTAATAGAATTTTGTGAAGTAGGTTGCCCAAATTTGTGTAAAAGTAATTGCGTTAGCATAAATAAATGGAATAAAAGTTTGGCTCATCATTCATTTATAGCAAATTCAAGTTCAAAAATGGGAGGCCAAATGTAAAGAAAAGTCATTCCAAAAATAAGCCGCTTATAAAGCAGGCTACACAAGCAATCTACAAATGTTTTACAAAAACGAATATTGGGTATGGCGGATCTCATACCACTAAACTAGGCAGTCGTGAATTGTGTGTTCAGCTCCCCTCATATTAAAAGAACAAGCTACAATGGAAGGATAGAGTTTTTTCAGCTCCTCACCACTTTCGGTGGCTTCCTGTTTTTGCACCCTTAAGGCTTCCTTCTTACCCACCAAGGAGACCCAATGCCCAAACATTTCTTGCTGAGCAGCAACAACCTTTCCTTGAAGTTCCGCAATCTCCTCCTCCCAAGCTTTTATTTGAGCGATGTGGTTGTCGGCTGCCAGCTTAGATTGCTTGATGTCCTTAGAAAAGGTCTCTACTGCTTTATTTTGAAGGCCGTAGGAAGTGTTCAGAGCCTGAAAGTGACTCATTTGGCAGTTCGCATCTTCCCTCTGAATGGAACAAGCTGAAAATTGGTCCCTCAAACTGCCAATCCTGCCTTTCAGAGAGTTCAGCACCATATTCTCGGTGGCCAAGAGATCTGAGGACAACAGAACCTCCATAGCTTGAAGTGATTCCTGTACAGTGGCTTTATCTAATGAGTCAAAATCAGAAGAGAAGAAAACCTTCACCTTTTCCTTAGCCGCAGCTGCTTCCTCTGGAGATACCATAATGGGGACAGTAGAAGGAGGATCGAAGACACATTACAGCCAAGGGGTCCTCTCAAGAGAGCTCTTCTTCCAGTGCGACACTAATGGAGGCTAGAGCCTGCGGAGAATAAAGACAAGTCAGCAAGGATGTACCAGCATAAAGGGAGAAGGTGGTTGGTAAGGCAAAGTCCATACCGTCGTGGGAGAAGAAGCTTGGTCACCGGTAGTTCTGGTGCCCATGATGTCCTTGGCAACCACAGGTTCGGTGTCCTATTGGTCACCAACAATTCCCAAACCCCGGGTGACCTCAGGAAAGCTCAGGACTTCCTCCTCCTCACCTGCCCCCTCTGAATCTTCATCACTGGTGACCTCCCGGGTACCAGTGACTGCCCTAAACGTTGGCTGACTAGCCAACCTTCCAGATCTGCGGGAACCAGTAAAAGCAGTCTTCTTCTTGTCCAGTGTCTTTTTAACTTTGACACTGGGGGAGACTTTGGGTTGTTTAGATGTTTTCTCACCTGAGAGAGCTACAAACCAAGGGTGAAATTAGAAGGGAATAGAGAAAGGAAGAGATGAAGAGAAATGGTGATTACCTTGGTCAGCCTTGCAAACTTTGCTTTTGGCAGAGGTAGCAGATAATTTTCGTCTAGAGGCCGATGGAAAGACAACACCTAAAAGGAACGAAGAAAGTTAAGTATCGGCATAAAGAGGAAGGTCAGAAGTTACCATATCTACCTTGGGCAGGCGAAGAAAGAATGAAAGTCTGAGAAACATGCCGCTACTAGGAATCGAAGGAATTGGCCATCGAGACCGGATCCCTTTCAACACAGACGATCGGCTTGATTCCAGTGTCCAACAGCTTCTGCTGTCGCCTCTCAATAAATTCTTTAATTTCGGCCTCTAATAAAGAGACCTTACTACCATCCGGCTTAGAGAGACGCTAGATAGCGTCCGGACAGCCCTGCATCAAACCAAACTGACAGCACCACACTTGCGGCATATAAATTTCACAGTAGACTCCCAGCTGCTTACCACCTCCTTTTAGCATAGCAGAGGTCCCACTCAAAAGATGCTGAGCCTCACAAACCAGACACCAATCTTTTTCATGCTCCTCGGGTAGGTCGGACAAATACCGCTGTAAATGCACCGGAAGGATGTCCCATTCCTCGCCGTGGTCAAAAAGAAACATAGGAGGGGTACCTTGCCGCCTCAAGTTCAGAAAATATCTCACCACCTCTTCCTGAGGCAAGGAGCAGGAGCATCAAGAAGCTACAATCCCAGGGGCAACTTCGGTCCTCCAAATAGCAGTTGAAGAGCGCAGAGCTAGGAAGTACAGAAGGAGCCACAGCTGGAGAAGCCAAGCAGATGGAGGTAGCTCCTTAAATGGCTCCGAGGTAACAGCCACATATATTCCCCGATAATAGTGGCCAAGGAAAATGTTGTCTAGGGAGACCTGTCGACCCTGGTGGAGCACGAGGGCCAAGTTCTTGGTCTCCTTTGTAAGTCTTCCGGCTGGGGAGTAAGTAATGTACTTGGCGACCAAATACCACATCAGAGCCAAGTTTTGACTTGGCAGGTCCAAGTCTTTGGCTTGCCTCACCACCTACAAGAGAAGGAAACGAGTAGTTATAAATACAGAAAAGCAGAGGGGAAGCAGGCGGTAGTCAAGTTAAGAGACACTCACTTCACTGAAGGAAGAAGCGACGGGCAGAGAGACTAATGCATTCTCCAAAGAGCTGTCTTCCTCCGGGAAAATAGCAGAAGCTGCCTCCTCTCCCCACAAGGGGAGGCCAGTAATTGCCACACATCCCGCAAAGTCACCGACATCGAACCATAGGGAAAGAGGAAAGAATTGCAGCCATGACTTCAAAAGTGTAGGGCCCCCATGATTAGGTCCCTGTTGAAATAATGTTGGTGTAGGGACAACTCAATGAGATCACACCAGCCTGCTTCTAGTGACTCTCGAAATGTGGCCGTAAGGTGGCCACCCAAGCTCCATACTTCGATGCGTTGGGAATCCATGTCCTTTGTTTACCAGGTACGTTGAAGGAATCGTGATGGAGAAGAAGGGTTTCTCCCTTAAGTAGCAGAAAAGGCATGCCCGGAGGTGTTGGGAAGGAGGGAGAAACATTCAGGCACTGTCGAAAGCCACCATGAGTAACAAAAGATGTTAAAACCAAAGGAAATCTTGAAGGGTGAAGAAACACAAAAAAAAGCGGTCTATACCCGTTTGGTGACCAAGTCCGTAAATGTAGGAAGAGCTAGAGAAATTTTCGAGTCTGCAATACAAAAATAGGAGGTCAGTTCCTGAAGAAATTTTGGCAGAGTTTCCCCTGTAATTGGGAGTCCCCAAAATTACCTGCAAGCAAGCACACTCCTAAAACACACCCCAGTACTCACTACATAAACCAAGCAACAATTCCCAAACTTCAAATTTTAGAGACACCCGAAATATGGGAGGTCATTGGGAACTCTCAAGGTCACCAGAAACCGCAGTAGTCACCAGAAAGTACAATGGTCACCCAAAATCGAATTGTTGGAGTTCGAGAAGATTCGTACCTGACATCCTGTTGAGCGATTTGCAGAGCTTGTGACGGTCGAAAGAAGGAAGTGTTTCCAGAAAAGAACGCAGTTTGTTAGAGTTAATGAAAGTCGTAGAAATGAGAAGAGGAGAAGGAAGCGCAGGCTTACCGACGGGTGTCGACGACGACGGGACTCTTTCAGACGACTAGACTTCAACAATGTTAGAAAGCCGAATGCTGAGAGGTTGTGCGACGGTGTTGACGACAGCAGAACGGCTAGAGTGCCAAGAGAAAAAGAGAAGAAGCTTTGGGGAAGTTTTCGAAAAACCGTCTTCTCGGGTGGTTAATAGAGAATAAGGAGTAGCCCTTATATATTGACGGCACTAGAGTCTATTGAAAGCCAAGGAGGTTACGCTTTAAAAGGGAGCATCGAATGTGTCTATCTCGGGGTTACTATTTGGCGTAGTGTCTGTCAGAGAACCTTTTGAAATTTCAATATCCGTGTCCACTCAATGACTTATGTCCAGATGGCCAGTACAAGGAGTTACTTGAGTTATTACCAATCAGAGGTGGAGGACTTTTGGGTATAACCTTGAGAGACAAAGTATCCAAAGGATCTAACCAGATGTTCAAAGACCACCATAAGGCTTATATCTATAAGCCTAATGGTGTAGGGGGCAAATGTTTACACCGAAAAATAGGTTCAGCCTATTTTAACTATTTTAGGCCGAAAATTTGAAGCCCAAAGAGAGCTCATGGTTCAAAGTCCAAAAGAAAGCCACTGACCCTGGCCCATCAGATTCTAGTGTCCAGCGAAGAGGAAAGTAGTAGAATTGGAGTTGGATTGGGAGTCTAGAAGTCCAAGATAATGAGGAGATAAGGATAAAATTTTATCCAAATCTTATCTATATCTAGTAAGATAAAATTTTATCGGATTACAAGTTGAATTGCAGTAGGACACTCAATATCTTCGGCAATAAATAGAAGTTTTGAAGAAGAAAGAAAGCTCTCCAACATCTCACATATCAAAAGCCTGGCATCCCAGCAAACCTATTAGCTTATTTTTTCGGCAGTCCTTTATTTTTCCTAGCATTAGTTTTCTTTTCAATTGTTCTTAGCAAATTTTCAATTTCTTAGTCATTGCGTTTTGCCGATTTGTCTACCAATAAAGCAAAGTTCTTTCTGTTAGATTTTTGTCTCTTTTCTAGCAATACACAGTCATTTTGATTTCAGTCAGATTATGAGGCGCAATCTTTTTCCTTATTTCTTTAGTTTGGAAATACTTTAAATGCCTGGCACGCTCGCAAACTGAAATAAAGGGCTACGTGTTGTCCTTTAGTCAAAATAAAGGCCAAACAGTGTCATTTGGATCAGCAAACTTATGATTACATGAATTTAGAGGCAAGGTTAGGAATAACATATAAGATATATTTTGGCAAGCGTTGTCATCTAATAGATCTAGGAGTCATATGAGACGTGATTAATAAAATTGTTATCTACCTAATTTAAGTTTAGTTGATTTGTTGAGCAAACTCAAGATTAAAGAAATTTTAATAGAATCCTAGCCCACTAGAAATATTAGAGTAATCTTTTCTGATAGTCGTGAGGGCTATTATTTCAAATAAAATAGTAGGAGTAACCAAATACAAGATCAAAGTCCTAATCTTATTTGGTATCCAGGGAATATAATCAATTACTTGCTTTTCTTACATTTATATTTTGTTATAAGTGGAATTTATCTTGTTTAGTATAGTTGATGCTAAGAGTTAGTGAACCAAATTTCCTATGTATAAGATATGTTAGATAAAAAAGTTTCATGTCCATTCCATAATTTTCTATTAATCTTTATTAAGGATTTCATGTTAAATTTTGAGAGAGATGTCAAAATCATACAGATGACAATAAGTATTGACATTTTGAGTTACAGAATAAACTTTAATGACAAAATGTATAATGAATGCCAACACAATGGTAGCAAGATAAATGAGATTACTTGAAGTAAAGCTAAAGGGTATATTATCATGATGAAATTGTTTCACTTAATTTAGATTATTGAAAGTATAATTGTGGACTACAATTAAATGCTTTGCTATAGTATGATAATAGTTGTCATAAGAAGAAAATTGTTGCACGACTTTTCTTTCCTATACATGATGTGATAAAGATCATGTGTATTTTTAGTTCATGTTTATGAGTATTTGATATTGAATTCAAATTCAACATTATTATAATGTTGAATGCATGATAAAAAATAGAGTAAAAGTAGTTGATCCAATTTTATACAAATAGTTTGTGTGTGTTGGATTAAATGAGAATTATGCTGAACATAAGTGGCAAGAATTTGGTTAAATCAACATTATGAGAATCATAAAGTTACATATAAAGATATATGTATCCTTTTGAATTTGAATCGTGTGATACTTGTTAAGTTAAAGAATAGCCAAATTAATCATTAGTGAAAGGATGATGATTGTATTGAATTGATAAATTTATACCTGTAATGTATTAGATGGAATAACAATGCATAAAAGGAAGATATATTTTATTAAATTACTAATGACTTTATGTGATATAGCCGTATGTATTAAATGAAATAATGATTTAAAATTTGTAACAATTCAAATTGTTTAAATCTAAGTAAAATTTAAGTATTAAGAATGTTGACGCACTTTGATGAGATCATTATGGTGAGTTTTAAATTTTCAGTCTTCTATAAGGAATGAGATTCCCTAGTGAATACCTTCATAACAAAATCTCATAAGAGTATGTATTTGTGTAAGGAAGAAAATACAATATGAGATATTATATGATGCAATATTATTTCTTCTATAGTTATGCCTAGCACAATGACTTACCTTTAAAAGTTTTGATTAAATCAATTAGTAAGAATTCATATTAGATATGGAATGTTAAGAATTTGAAAGAGTCAAAGTTAATGATTTATGGATGTGATGTTTAGTTGAATAAGTTTGAAACTAAATTAGGCAATAAAAGATTATGAGATATCTAAAAGGTTGGCTACAATCTTACAGACCTATTGAACAAATTGTTTATTTCAATATGTAGTTATAGAAAAATGGTTCTCACGATAAGTAGTGGGAGTAAGATAAAATTTGAAAAGGTCAAATCATATGATAATACATCTAATTAGAACTAGTACCTTTGTTGATAGATTTGATGTATAGTTGATAAATTTGATGTGTAGTTGAAAGGCTACAAGATATTGAAAGATTCACTTCCATAATGAATTCAATAAGTTTGTTTTAGGGATGATTATGAATTTATCACGTCTAAAAGAAGGTCAGTGGGAGTATAGTTGTCCTCTTATGGGGAGTATGTAAAGAACAATAATTGTAATTTTAAATTATTGAAAATATAATTATCCAAGAACAAATCTTACTGGATATGAAAAGGAAGCAACTTAATTATGGGAATTAGATCTATAGAGATAAATTGGAAGTTGTTTACCTATTCTAAGTCTAAGTACATAAATAATATACTAAAGATGTTTAGTATTTGAGATACCTGATACTTATGAAGTATTAAAGATGCCCATTACTCTATATATAAGTTGATATTTGAGTTCAAAGATATATGAATATTAAATTTAGAAGTAAATCCTAATTAAGGCCTATTTTACGTAGAACAATGTCATTTTAATATTGGAAAGGTTCCTATGTAGCAACGATTGCTAATTAAGCCATAATACACTTTCCATTTAGTGGAAATGATTAACTGAATCAATAAGTTTTGTGATGAACTTGATATAATTCCTTACATTGTTTAAGATTCTAATGTAATTGGATATGTAAAATAAGATAAGGTCTCAAAAAAGATCCAAGGATGTATTTAGGTAGTTTTTTTTAATTGTGATGATAATTAAGATAGAAGATGTAAGATTTAAGAAAGTGAGCTATAGAGAATCTTATAGAATTCTCTTATTAAGCTGTTGTCCCAGAAGTAGCATGATTGTCATATGGTGTTATGGTATATGATACTTACATTATTGGCTTAGTGTATGTGGGAAATTGTTGGTTTATGCCTTACAACTAATCAATTGGATATAGTTTAGTGACAAAATAATTTAAAGGCATTCTTTGTCTTACATATATTTATATGTACATGATAAAGTCTACGGGTTAATTATATATTGCAAATGAAATTATGATAAGATTATAATTATAAGATTTATATTACATTTATATATTTATTATTCCTAAATTGTTCTTGGTCATTGTTCTATCTAAGCTGGACATTAATAGAACATAAAAAGACTTTCACATGTAATGTTTTGCCATATGAAGGAAGTAGTCGATTTTGTAGGCTAAAATGTGGAGATTGATAGATGCATATATAAATATATTTTTACACCCATATTTGATGTATTTTGCTTGATATTTTATACTTTTATCGTATATTTGGTGCTTAATTTGTTCCAAGTGTGTTTACAGAGTATAATTGCCTTTATGGACCTAAAGGAGAATAATTTGGATGAAAACATGGCATAAAACGAAGATTCAAAGCACAAAAGGGATGCACGAGCTTGCAATAGCTAGTGCACTTCTTTCAGATCATATAGATTTATGAATTCTAGAGATTTTAGGTTTTGCACTATTTGATGCACGATTATGCATCAGTTTGTGCATCTCCCCAGAACCCTAAATTTCAATATAAAAGGATGCGTTTGGCCTTAAATTAAGGGATGAGACATTAGGAGGCGATTCCAGACATATAGATTATCCTCAAGGAGTGATTTTGATCCAAAGAAGTGGGAAACACAAAAAAATCATCAAAAGATCCATCGGAATACAAGATCAAACCTCTACCTTACAAGAACATTTGATAGAATTGAGACAAAGATTTAAAATTATGAATCCTCTATTTTCTATTCATTTTTCTTTCAGTTTATGTTTGAATTTGTGTTCTATCTTATGTAACTAAACGTCTTGTTAGTGTTTAGGCTAGATGAACCCTATATTGATGCTTTAATATGATTTGATTCATTTATTAATGCGATTGGTTTGATTGATATATTGTGATCCAATTACATGTTTTATTTATGTCTTAATAGATCCAGAATATTAGATTATAATATGATTTCATATATAAAGATTAAGAAATATTGTATATGAATAGATCTATCATAATTGGAATGAGTTGATTACAACCTTAGCGATAGGATAACATAAATCTTTTAAATTAGGCTCAAACCTAATAGAGGGATTCATAAATTGGTAAAGCAATCCTATAAACTTTAACCTGAGTAAATATGTTGAAAACCTTAGAATTAATTGTTAGTAGACTCAAGGTCAGCTATTAGCATATCATAGGAATCTCCATGGTTCAATAAATCAATAAAATAATTATATAATAAAAGATCAATCTGTTAAAGGTTTTGGGGGGGTTCGAAACCTACTTACTAATTTTCTCATATCAATAGTTTACTAAGTGCTTCCTTAATTCTCTGATTCAATTTTGCCACTTAATTATTTTACTTGCTTTAGTTTTATCGTTTTTTAAAATAAAAAATCAAAACTAATTCTATTGACTAGATAATAGGATAATGGTAATTATTAGTACTCATAGTCCTCGTGGGATTGATTTGTACTTACTGGTACCAGTTACAGCTAAACCATACACTTGTGGTTAATTCAAAACTTACTAACTCAAAAAAAGCCAATCAAGTGTATGGCACCGTTGCTAGGGACTTCAATATTAGGAACACCTAAATGTTATTACTTTATTCATTATTTTCTGTATTTTATTTTATTTTATTTGTATTGTATTGTATTGTATTTGTGGCTTATTAACTTAATTACCTTTTGAATTTCTCTACGTGAATTTGTAGTTTATTGTAGGATTTATGATTCATTGTCATAGCCACAACTTACAATGGAAGGATGTAGTAGATAATACTTTTATAGAAGCCATGATATGTCTTTGCAATACAAACATCACTATATGGGAGAGAGAGGTGTTCTCACATGTTTTTGAAGGCTTAACTGATGTCTATGCCATGCTGCAACATTTGTGGGAATAATTACTACAATCATGAATGTCAAGAACCAATCTATATATGGGAGTGACCAAACATGCACAATCAACCTCAGGGTTTACTATATGGGAACAACTACAATTTAGAATGGAGCAACTCTTACGCCTATGGATGGAACGATTACACTCCAGCTAAATTTTTGTAGCACCAAACACCTCCAATTAACAAGCCAACTCTTGAAGATATGATGATCAATTTCATTCAAGAAAAAATCATAAGGCATTAGGAAATAAAGGCTTGTATACAAAATTTGGTGAAATGGATGGACCCACTAGTGGAGATAATATCTATTAAGATGTAAAGGAGTTTTCCCAGTACTACTAGAGCAGACTCTACCGAATTTGGATTGGCAGTCACCTTTAGTAGCAAAAAAAAAAGCTCCCAGTAAAAGAAGAAAAATATGAAAAGGAGGAGGAAGAGAGTATTACAAACAAAATAATGGAACTCTTGGCTGAAATGAAAGCTGACCGACGTGAATTCAAAAGTGAAGAAAAAAGAAAGGTTGGCTTCATAAATAAAGGGAAATTCCTAGAAAATCTTCCTAAAGAAGAAGATGAAGAAACCTCCATCCAAGAAGAGAAAGTAGAGAAATGTCAAGAAATGTGCTTACATGGTTATGTAGGTTACAGGTTGTGCTAAAACTACATTTGTAAGCTCCTAAACCCTTCCAATGAGTTACATGGTCTTATGCATGACCATGTAAGTTTCAATAACTTCATTTCTTTCATTTTCTTGTCCCATCTTCACTATAATTCATCTCTTTGTTCCATAAAGGTAAATAAGGTTGAAATCCTTAGTGACTTATGTCTATCCACTATCCACTACTCTCTAATTATAACTATATATTCCTAGAAGCAATAGATAAAGAGAAAATGCTTGTTTGTTTGTTTTATTTTATTAAAAAACCTAAAAAGACAAGCTTTAAAAAACACATGATAACTAGGATCCCAACCCCCACATTTAAAATTTACATTGTCCCCTATGTAACATCAAATGTATGAAATGGACTATCCAATAAAAACAATAAATGCGAAAATGTAAATGAACAAGAACAAACTTCCTTTGTGTTACCTCCCAAGCAGTGCCTTTTTTTTAATGTTATTGGCTCAACTCCTTGTTTCCCTCTTCAAGTGATGCCATTTACATCTTCAAGTATCACCGCTTCCACTTTATCCATTTGAAAGTCTTCATAGTATGGCCTCAAGCAATAAACATTCACTTTAAATGTCTTTTATGGTTTTAAACTCCATATGTCTACTACACCAAGCGGAAAGACATGTGATACCTTAAAAGGACCAACCTAATGGGAAGACAACTTACTTAGGAATAATTTGTATCTGGAATGATAAAGAAGAACTTTTTGACCCACAACAAAGTTTTTCATCTAGACCATCTTATCATGGAAAGCTTTGGTCTTCTCCTTATATATCATTGCATTATGATAAGAGTCATTCCACATCTCTTCTAACTCTTGCAATTGCAACTTTCTATGCACTCCTGCATTATCAAAATTCATATTTCAACATCTTATAGCCCAATATGCTTTATATTGTTACTCTAAAGTAATGTGATACAACTTCCCAAACAGCAATCTATATGGAGATATACCAATTGGCATCTTATAGGCCGATCTATAGGCCCATAATACATCTTCTAGGCTCAAACTCCAATCCTTTTTGTTAGGTTAAACTGTTTTCTCCATGATCGACTTGATTTCTCTATTTGATACTTTAGCTTGGACATTGGTCTAGGGATGATAGGAGGTGGAAAACTTATGCATGATGTGATACTTCTTTAGCAACGTTTCTATCACCCTATTGCATAAATGGGTTCCCCTTTCGCTTATGATGGCCTTTGACATCCCAAACCTAGAATGGATGTTATATTTGACAAAAATTGCAATAATTTTAGCATCATTAGTTTTGGTGGGCTTTCTTCCACCCACTTGGAGCCATAATCAATTACAAGTAGAACATATTGAAAGAAAAAAGGAGAAAAGGACCTATAAAATTAATACCTTAAATATAAAAAATTTCACAGAAAATAATAGAAGTTTGTGGCATTTGATTTTACAAGACAAGTTACTGACCTTCGACACCTATGGCTCGACTTGCAAAAGATATATGTATATATAAACAATGAAGGCTAGTAAAACCCACTCTCTAAAACTTTATGGGTAACACTTTTTACCCTAAAGTTTCCTACACAAGCATATGAATGGTAGAAGGTTAAGAGGCACACTCCTTCTTATGACTTGATCTGCATAGTGCATCCAAAGATAAGGATCATCCCATATGTAGTACTTGGCTTCACTCTTTAATCTATCCCTTTGATTCATTAACTAACCAACAAGTAATTTGTTAGTAAATAAAAAATTCATGATACCTACATATCATGGAGGTGTCAAATCAGTGGAAAATAGTTGTGCATCTAGAAATGTTTCTTTTAGAAGGACATCATCTTCCTTTCTAATCAAGCAATTGAGGTGATCAGGAACCACATTTTCCCCCTTTCTTATCTCTTATTTCTAAATCAAATATTTAAAGGACGAGAATCCATCTAATGAACCTCCACTTTGCTTATTTCTTTGAGAGAAAGTAATTTAAAGCTACATAATAAGAGTAAACAATAACTTTAACACCTAAAAAGTATGAACAAAAATTTTCAAAAGCAAACACAAGTGATGTAATCTCTTTTTCAATTATAGAATAATCTAATTGGGCTGGGCTCAAAGTCTTCGAAGCATAGTAGATGGCATGTGTAGCTTTGCCCACTCATTTTTTTAGAACCACTTCTGCAGATGGCGTATGTAGCTTTGACCATTTTGTGTCATAGAACCACTCCCATTGCATAATCACTTGCATCATATATGATCTTAAAGGAAAGTCTCCAATTTGGAGGCTGAATTACTGATGGGGACGTTAAGAGCTCCTTAACTCTATTAAAAGCCTCTTTGTATTTATCTTTAAACTTAAAAGAGACATCTTGTTTTAATAGCTTACACAAAAGTAAGGTTATCTTTGAGAAATCTTTGATGAACTTGTAGTAAAAACCTGTATGGATAAGAAAAAAATGAACCTCTCGCATAATTGAGGGGTAAGACAATGCTAAAATGAGATCAATTTTAGATTTATCTATCTCTATACTCTTAGAAGATATAACATTGATAGAGCGTGTCGACTGCATTGTAAAATTTACCTAACTCTGGACATTAAAAACTTATAAATGTGGTAAGTGGGGATCGTATCCACAGGAAATGTTTCGTTAATTCTCGTAATGAAAATAATTAATGCAAAGGAAATAAAGGGGGGTTTGGGTTTAATGCAATTGAGAAAATAAAGTAAAATTAAACTAGCAAAAACAAATTATAGCAAACAATCGAAAATGATAAAATTGGTGAATGTGTGTAAAACTTGGTTCTCAGATCAATCTCAACCTACACACGATTAAACATCTTTCATTGTTATAATGCTTTCACACCTCTCCTATAACTATTGATCGTGGACTAATAATACACTCTGCTAATCTTGATTTTTCCTTAAGTCATGTTTAATTAAGAGAAACTCGTTAATTACACCTAACCACCGAATAACCTAGGATACAATCTCTAGATTCAATTGGGTATCTACATTACAAAATAAAAAACAAACTAATCTAAGCAACAATTACACAAGCTCAGGTCATTTAATTTAGGCTACATTATCCCTAATGATTAAAAACCATTAGTTGCTATATACGAATCCAAATACAATAATTATGGATTGTATTAATGATTTTACCAATAGGTTCACAATATAAACAATCTAATGATAACGAGAATACGATTATCCATTTATGAATACCCAAGTTGATTAAACAAAGGAAAATATAAATAATTTCGAGAGATAGATGCAACATTAAACAAAGATAAGGTAAGCTTAACTATGCATCCTAGGCATCGATTTCACCTTCGAACTGGTGTCAGGATGGTTAGCCTTCCATCTTCTCTATCAATCTTCAAGAATCAACTTCCATAGCCTCCATTCTTGTTAAAACCTAAAGAAAAAATGGTGAAAAATCACGTCTGTCTGTTGCTCTCTAGATTATTCTCAACTGTAACAATATATTGTTTTATATAGTAAATAACTAAGTTAAATGGGATATCTGGCATCAAATTCACGGTGGTGACTGTGTCTTATGGGTGTGAGTGGTGTCTTACACCCATGAGACACCTTTTCATGGGCATGAGAGTGGGTGTACAGTTTGTTGGCTCCCGGGTCTGGGAACTTATTCCAAAGCTATTTAACAAGGGTATCGGGTATAAAGACCCCTCAGGAAAAGTTCGCCGCGGCCAACTGTTGACTTCTCCGCGGCGAGACATTCGAAGGTCAAGAGGAAAACCTCTCTAGAAAAGTTCGCCCAACCCTTTTGACTTCGCCGTGGCAAACACTGAAGGTTAAGCAGAAGGCCTATCTGGAAAAGTTCGCCGCGGCCAAGATCGAAATTCACCGCGGCGAAACCTTTGAAGATCAAACAGAAAGTCTCTCGGGAAAAGTTCTTTACAGCGAAACCTTCGAAATGGACCCGAAACATCCAACATCTATCACTAAGTTTATAAACACATACACATGCATTTCCCACAAAAACCATAGCAATTCGTCCAAAGACATACACATGCATTTCCCATAAAAACCATAAAATCCAACATCTTGGAGTTCCAGATGCCTTGCAAGGATTGCTAACTTTCTCGTTCTATACCTGAGGAGGGAAAAAGTGTAACACCCCAGTACCATAGGGTACGCACCGGGACGCCCGTAGGTCATTCCGACACATATCCTATGATAAGGGAGTGCTACGTGCGATCACTACAGTACTCCACATGGCATCATATGAATTTAAATAATTAAAACCATTAATTGTAAATCACA
>JANQAP020000094.1:1175483-1191699 GCA_026874005.2 Erythroxylum coriaceum
TGCCTTGTTCTGGGTTGGTCTCAAGTGTATGTGAAGTGATGCTATGATCTGTTTGTTTTGGTGATAAAACAAAGTGCATGAAAGCACTAACGTGGTGATCTATTTATCGATATAATTCCATCTTGAGCTGAAAAATTTGTTGATTGATGTCTTTGTGGGTACGACATCTTTGAGTGTTCACGATTAGGAGTTGATTTTTTTGTTGTGTGACTTATGACTAGGTTGTTCTACATATTGTGTGTGTTTTCTGCCAAAGTTAATCGTGGTGTGAGTTACGTTGGATTTTATGTAAAGGCTTGTCTGTATGGTCTATCCTACTTGATGTCTTCCTATTGCAGCTGTGAGTTAATACTTCTAATTGCGTGAATCAATGCATAGTGTGTGGTGACAACTTTCAGATCTATTTCAGTGGAGCTGAATCTATTAGAAAGTTGTTTTTCTTTTCTATCTCAAGTATTTTTCATTTACGTTGAATTTCGTTTAATCACTTAAGTTATTTGTTTATTTTTTTGGTTAAAAGATTGTTGAAAAAAATCCTTTTTGAGGTTAGTAGGAAGCGGTCGTATTATTGGGAGTGAAAATCTTTCACGGGAAGTGAGGTTGAATGATAGTGTCAAGGGTTTAATGATGTCAGCTCAGTAAAGCTTTAGGTAAATCTATTGTACTTATGTGAAAGAATTAATATAGGTAAGGATCCCGTAGGCGTAGACAAAAAGTATCGAACTGCGTTATCAAATTTCTAATATCATCTAATATTTTTTATTTGATTAATTTTTATTTTATTTATATCAGAGACAATTACGTCAAATTGGCCAATTTGCAAAACATCCATCCTTACGATTGTCTTAGTCGGGAATGGAAAAGGATATGACACTGGTTAAGGTACGAAGCTTCCTGGAACGTGTTGTACTTAGATTTATACAGAGAAAAGTACGTAACCTTCTTAAAGCCAGAAAGACAGATAAAGGTCGAGGGTGGAGTGACTGGGCAAACTTTATATTACATTGGGTGGCTTGTCTTTTTCCTCCGACCTATTCTAATTATACCTTTCTTAGCCTTATTTTCTTAGCATAAGAATTTCCCATTGTTTTCAAAAATCCTTACCTATCGTTTTTAAATTAACAATAATTAACATAAATATCAGTTTGTGCGTGTAATATTTATCATTTTAATATGATAATGTGAATAAATAAAATAAAAGATCATACGTAAATTCATCTTAATGTCGATAAATAAAATAAAAAAATTATGTCGTTAATTAACATTAAATGACATATGAAGTTATTTATTTTTATTTAACGAATTCATTTTATTAGATAATAATAATAATAATAATTATTATTATTATTACTGGACAAACAAATTACGAAATTACGAAATATTTAATAGTCGGGTTGACACAAAAAGCTAAACTACATATCCAGCAAATCAAGTACGTTTAATCCAGGAAATACCAACCCAGTCCCGCATTGCAATGTCACCGTCAGATCACTAGTTGTGCGGTTGATGTCATTGTTCACCAAATGTATATAATTATTTAGAAGAAAACGACATAGTTTGTACCTAATTCTGTGCTGTTAAGTAAAGTCTACCTGCAATCTTTCAAAAAGTATTCAATCTCCAATACGACCATGTCTTTTTGTATTGCAAAAAAGACGAAACGTGTAATTTGCCGTTAGAGAGGATTTGTAGAGAATGCTACTTGTGGTCTTGCGTATTGCAAAACTAATTTATAAGATCAAGTCAACTAACTTAAGTTCTTAAAAAACTACTTGGATTGATTTACATCCAAGTCAATTAGGCTGAGTAAATGCTCACTTACATGTTTAATTTTTTTGAATAAATTAGTTAATTATACATATAGATGAAATAAAATATCTAAATTTGAGATAGTTTGATTTAAAACTATTTATTATTTTCTTATCTCATCTTTTTTTAAATTTTTTGTACTTTTAAGTTTTAATTAAAAAATTAGAGAGCAAACCTTAGAGAAAATAATAAAAATATTTCTTTATGATTAGAAGGTCATACGAAAATAACCTCTTTATAATTTATATTTTTAATGAGTCGATTATATTCTATTTAATATAAAGATACATAATCCATTATTTACCATTCCTAATTAGGTTTATATGATAATAAAAATTTAAGAAAAATTTGCAATCGAGTTCCTGATTATTTCAGGGACAAGATCCTTTGTCCAATTTTACGGTGTCTTATTCTATCCCATGAATCTCAGCCATTTATTTATGCGGGTCCTACATGGGTCCCACATGGGACAGAATAAGACACCATAAAATTGGACAGAGGATCTGATCTCATTATTTCATTGAACTCACTCATAAGTCAACCCCACTCTAGGGCGGCTTTTTGTGGAACGTACATATTCAAATATTTAACCGTTCGACCCCCTTGTATATAACCATGACCAACCGATACAATTTTCTCCAAAAAGACTGACCTGACCAGTCTAAATCCATCAAGAAGTAAATATAGTTCCGATGCTTTGATTCTCATCGACTCATCGTTAAGCACGTTTTCAGGTGTTTCCTTGGTCAAGTCTCTTGCTTCGTTTCCAAGCTAGCTTTTGGTGTCCGTCCCACTACTTTTGTAAGAATTCCAATACCTTATAATACTTTGCCAACATTCAGTATTCTTATGCCACCCACAACTAGTGGAGTTTGTGCTGCTTAGGAAACTAAGTTATCCCATTTTCGAGACGGGTTAAGATTGGTTGAGTTGTTCTGTTTTATGTTTCGCTTGATTGGTCTGTTTTCGTTCGTAGAATTCCGTTTTTTGTTTCACTCGGTTGATTAAATGCATTAACTTGGTATTTGTTTCTGTTTTGTTGCTTGCTCTGCACTTTGCTTTGTTACTTCTACTTTATGCTGTTTTGTGTTTTACTCTGGTTAGTTGGAGTTATGGAGGAGACTATAACTACTCGAACTTTAGTGAGTGAATTAACATAAGCAGTTACGTTTTTAGTTGGACCTTTTGGTAGTGGTTCGTAACCACCGCATGATTTGATTTTTATATCTCTGTTATTGATTTTTTTCCAAAAACGGTTTCAGTTTCTTCATGAATACCATTTTTTTTTTTTGATTTATGGTTTTCGTTCTCTGGTTAGACTGTAAGTAAAGTTCTTTCATATTATCTACAGGATTTTGACGTGACTGCGAGATAGTTTCAACTACGGTGTCTTTGGGAGTGAAATTTCAAATTCAAACTTCAAAGCTGAATTAAAATGGAAGAAATTCCATTCTCTGCGTGGTCATGGTCTGTTGAACAGTGTTTGAATGAGTTCCATGTCAAGCTCGAAAAGGGTTTGAGTTCAGGTGATGTTGAGAAGCGCCGTCAGAGATATGGATGGAATGAACTTGCCAAGGAGGAGGGACGACCAATATGGCGCCTGTTGTTGGAACAATTCGATGACATGCTTGTGAAGATACTTCTTCTTGCAGCCTTTATTTCCCTTGCTCTAGCTTACTTTCAGGGGAGTGAAACAGAGGGGGAGTGTGGATTCGGAGCCTACGTGGAACCGTTTGTGATAATGTTAATTTTGATCCTTAATGCCACTGTTGGCGTGTGGCAAGAGAGTAATGCTGAAAAGGCACTTGAAGCTCTTAAGGAGATGCAATGTGAATCAGCAAAGGTTCTGAGGGACGGGCATTGGATACCGGACTTGCCATCTCGGGAGCTTGTTCCAGGGGATATAGTGCAATTGCGGGTTGGGGATAAAGTGCCCGCTGATATGAGAGTTACGATTTTGAAGACATCGACTTTGAGAGCTGAGCAGAGCTCATTGACTGGAGAGGCAATGCCTGTTCTTAAAGGCACTAATCCTATATTTATTGACGACTGTGAGTTGCAGGCCAAGGAAAATATGGTTTTTGCTGGAACAACTATTGTGAATGGAAGCTGTATTTGCCTTGTTATAAGCACTGGAATGAACACTGAGATAGGGAAGATACAGAAGCAAATACATGATGCTTCTATGGAGGAGAGTGACACTCCTTTGAAGAAGAAGCTAGATGAATTTGGAGGCAGGCTTACTACTGCAATTGGGCTGGTGTGCCTAATTGTATGGTTCATCAATTACAAAAACTTTATCTCTTGGGAGGTTATAGATGGATGGCCTTCAAATATTCAGTTTTCTTTTGAGAAGTGCACTTATTATTTCAAGATAGCTGTTGCTCTAGCCGTGGCTGCAATACCTGAAGGCCTTCCCACAGTGATCACTGCTTGTTTAGCTCTTGGTACAAGGAAAATGGCTCAAAAGAATGCAATTGTAAGAAAGCTTCCTAGTGTAGAAACATTAGGATGCACTACTGTGATTTGTTCAGATAAAACTGGGACTTTGACTACAAACCAGATGTCTGTATCAGAGTTTTTCACTTTCGGAGGAAAAACCACATGCTCTCGAATTTTTTCTGTTGAAGGAACAACTTATGATCCTAAGGATGGGCGAATTGTTGATTGGATTTGCTACAACATGGATGCTAATTTGCAAGTCATGGCAGAGGTATGTGCTGTCTGCAATGATGCTGATATCTTTTTTGATGGACGTTTGTTCCGAGCTACAGGTTTGCCCACCGAAGCAGCCCTCAAGGTTTTGGTTGAGAAGATGGGAATTTCCGACTCAAATGCAAGGAATAAAATTCATGACGCAGACCTTGCTTTGAACTATTTAATTGATCACAGCACAGTAAAATTAGGTAAATGGTTACATTGCATGAGTTTTCAGAAGTTTTGAGCAAGGTATGATTATTTAATTTTGCCTAATTTAGGATCTTGTGACTGGTGGATAACAAGATCAAAAAGGGTTGCCACATTGGAGTTCGATCGCATTCGGAAATCAATGAGTGTTCTTGTCAGGGAGCCCAATGGCCGCAACCGACTTCTAGTCAAGGTGATTACCATGGATCTCCTGCTTGCTCTGCCAGATTGAAATATCCATATAGAATTGTTTATAGAATTGGTATTTTAATTTCTTACGAACTTGGTGAAAAACACCTGGTAGAAGCTTAAGTAGTTATTGTTAACGCCTTACATTCAGCAATTCTATAGTTGTTTACATGTAACAATTAATTTGACATTTGCAGGGAGCCGTTGAGAGCTTACTGGAGCGCAGTTCGCATGTGCAACTTGCAGATGGATCCATTATTCCTATTGACGAACCTTGTAGGCAACTATTGATGTTGAGACTCTTGGAGATGAGTTCCAAAGGACTAAGATGCTTGGGATTGGCATATAAGGAAGATGTGGGAGAATTTACAGACTACTATACAGAAGATCATCCTGCCCACAAGAAATTGCTGGATCCAAGTTGTTATTCTTCTATCGAGAGCGACTTGATCTTTGTGGGAATTGTTGGTATAAGGGTGAGCAATTGTCCCTGTATTTTTCCTCATTATGATAGTCTTATTGTCCATAGGTGACTCAAAATGATCTTCATACTTGACAGGATCCTCCACGTGAGGAAGTTCGTAAGGCAATTGAGGATTGTAGGGGTGCTGGGATTAGAGTAATGGTGATAACCGGAGATAATAAATCCACAGCTGAATCAATTTGTAAAGAAATCGGGTTATTCAATGAAGGGGAAGAACTCAAAGGGAGAAGCTTTACTGGTAAAGAGTTCGCAGCTCTTTCCCCTTCGCAACAGAAGGAAATTTTGTGTAGACCTGGAGGGAAGGTTTTCTCTCGTGCTGAGCCTAAGAATAAACAAGACATTGTCAGGCTGCTGAAGGAAATGGGTGAGATTGTTGCAATGACTGGAGACGGCGTGAATGATGCACCTGCACTTAAACTTGCTGACATTGGAGTTGCTATGGGTATAACAGGAACTGAGGTGAGAAATGTTTTGCCTGACAGTGAATTTGCAAGTGGTTCTTCTTTGAATTTGACCAGTTTGCCATGCCATTTCTGTCTCTGTAGGTGGCAAAAGAAGCTTCAGATATGGTTTTGGCAGATGACAACTTCAGCACCATTGTTTCTGCTGTTGCTGAGGGTCGATCAATCTACAACAACATGAAAGCCTTTATCAGGTACCTTTTTGTTTGGGATAAATCTTTTTCTAACAAGGGGTAAGTTACCAGAAGATTTCGACCGTGTTTTCTTTCTGCAGGTATATGATATCATCTAACGTTGGAGAGGTGATTTCCATATTTTTAAATGCTGCACTTGGCATACCAGAATGTATGATACCTGTGCAACTTCTGTGGGTAAATTTGGTCACTGATGGTCCACCCGCTACTGCTCTCGGCTTCAATCCTGCTGATGTTGATGTAATGAATAAACCACCTCGCAAAAGCAATGATGCACTTATAAATTCCTGGGTCCTTCTCCGATACTTGGTATCTAATCTTCAGTGAATCTTTCCAAATATGTCTTCTTTGATATTTTGGCTTGCCAAGAAAACTTCCAAGTTAGTTTTCCTCACAACACCTTTCTTCAATGCAGGTGGTTGGTTCTTACGTGGGCATAGCAACTGTTGGAATCTTTGTCTTGTGGTACACCCAACCTTCATTTCTGGGCATTAACCTTGTTAATGATGGGCATACCATAGTTGAACTTTCTCAGCTTCGCAACTGGGGCGAGTGTCCCTCGTGGTCAAATTTCACAGTGTCTCCATACAAGGTTGGCGAAGGAAGCGTGATCAGTTTTTCAAATCCTTGCGATTACTTCTCTGCTGGTAAAGTGAAGGCAATGACTCTTTCCTTATCTGTGTTGGTGGCGATTGAGATGTTCAATTCCCTGAATGCTCTTTCTGAAGACAATAGCTTGATCACAATGCCACCTTGGAGAAACCCTTGGCTCTTAGTTGCCATGTCAGTTTCGTTCAGCCTCCATTGCCTCATACTCTATGTCCCATTCCTGGCAGATGTTTTTGGTATTGTTCCACTAAGTCTAAGCGAGTGGTTTCTTGTCGTCTTGTTCTCAGCACCCGTGATTCTGATTGATGAGTTTCTTAAGTATATGGGTAGGAGTCAAAAGAATAGAACGAGAAAGGAGAAAACAGCGTAAGTTCACTGTCAGCTCCAGGAAACTATCTGGTTGTGAAACTGTCAGATGAGAAGGCTGTTGCTGGGTTGACTCTTAACAGAGATACCTTTTGTCGGGCTAAACTCATAATTTACTCCTGCACTTAGCCCTTTGGATCTTTTCTTCAGACATACACATCAATTGAAAAGACCAATCAAGATCAACTTCTAAATTAAGGGATCAAGTTATGAATTTAGCCTTTTTTGTCCATGTAAATGACTACTTTTCTTTTTCTGTAATTATGTTATGATGTTCGAAATCAAGTAAAAGGGAAAACTAGTCACTACTTTCTCGGTTGTACTAAGAGTTCTTCATGGAACTGAAAGAAGAACTATGTTGAAACCAATCTGATTGGAGAGAAGAATCTTTATATCTGCTTCTTGACCTATCAACAAGGACATGACCAATTAATCATGACTGATTGCTAGAGTTCAGAAAAAGAAGCATTAATCAATTTCATCCATCATGCAAAAGTTTGTAAGTTTAGATTCACAATCATCTACGTTTCTTTGTAGCTTCATCTTGGTTGTAATTTCGTTTAACGTTACATATATCTCATCAGATCTTGGATGAGATGAATCTTCCACGATGAATTTGTGAAGTTCACCTCCTTTTCCTTCGATGAAACTGTACCCTGCAGCCTTTGTAATTTGGCCACCCTTCATCAACTTCCACAGCTTCGCAACCCCATCCCAAATGCCAGCGGACGCATAAATATTAGAGAGTATCACATAGTTCCCTGGATTCCATGGCTCGAGTTTAAAGAGATATTCAGCTGCTATTTCTCCAAACTTCACATTTTTGTGAGAACTGCAAGCACCTAGTAATGCACCCCATATTACAGAATCAGGTTTCATTGGCATACTTAGTATAAGTCTATAAGCCTCTTCTAGTTCTCCAGCACGCCCTAGGAGATCAACCATGCAGCCATAATGTTCCAATTTTGGCTTGATATTGTACTTCGTCTCCATAGTTTCAAAAAGTTGGCGACCGTTCGCAACCATGCCTCCATGAGTACATGCTAAGAGAAGTCCTACGAATGTCACATCATCCGGTGCACTTCCTTCTCTCTGTATCAACGACGATCTCATAATGCAAACATGTTAGTGTAAACTGCTAAAAATTGTACTATTAAAAAAGTTCCAACTTGAATGAAGTTCATCAGTGTAAAGAAGGGAGTTTACCGTCATTTGATCATAAAGTTGAAGAGCCTGGTGACATCTTCCATGAACAGCCAAGCCCATGATCATCGAATTCCACGTGCACAAATTCCTTCTCTTCCCAATCTCATCAAACACCCGCCTGGCCACCTCAATCTTTCCACACCTAGTATACATTTCCAGCAAAGCATTGCTAACGTACAAGTTTCTTAACAGCCCATTTTCTCTCGCATAAACTTCAATTCTCTCCCCTATTTCCAATGCACCAAGGTTCGCACAAGCAGGTAATACACTACAAATAGTTACTTCATTAGCCCTCAGACCATTCTCCTTGTCCATTCTCAAGAACATGTCTAATGCTTTAGCATACTGCGCATTCTGTGAGTACCCAGATATAATCGCAGTCCACGAGATCACATTCCTTTTTGGCATCGATTTAAACAGTTTTAACGCTTCCTCCATATCCCCACGCCGTGCATAACCCGCAATCATCGAATTCCAAACGGGTACGTCCCTATCAGGAATTTCATCAAACACTTTTCGAGCTAATTGAACCATGGTCAATTTACCATACATGTCAATTAACGCAGTCAAGGGGAAAACATCAGACTCAAAACCAGATTTTACAAGATGGGTATGGAGCATTTGTCCTTGCGAAGGAGAAAATAAGGAAACACAGGCAGCAAAAAGAAAGGTAAAAGTGTGTTGGTTTGGTGGGCAGTTTCTAAAGCACATCTGGGAATACAGAGAGAAGCACATGTGGAGTTGCTTTTGGGTGGAGTAAGCTTGAATTAGCTTGTTAAAGAGAAAAGTCGTTGGTTTGGAAATGAAATTGAACAGCTTGTGGGCGTAAGAGACGTTGGGGACTTGAAGAACCTCTATTATGAGCGCTCCGTTATGGTCTATGCCATTTCTAAGGGCATGTGCATGGATTTGCTTTAGTTTGTTCATGTCAAACAGTGCTACGTTATGTGGTAGAGCCTCAAGTCTACAGATGGGGCTCGTAGTTTGTACATAGACCGGAGATTACCAGGTGCCAAGGTCATAAAATGATGCTAACCTAGATTGAAGCTTACAATATGACTTAAGTTTCTATGAAGCAACAAATTCCTAGACTGAATTCTCAAAAAAACAAATTCCTAGACTGGATCAATCAAATTCGAGCTGCCGCGGAAAGACCTATTGCATGGGATGGCAATACCAGAAATTGCATCATCAGGCATGCAGTTCTTATTTAACTCTCTCTTCCACAAGCATCATCAATCTTCCGCTTGGGTTTATCGTTCTTGTCAGGCATATCATCGAGCAAGTTACAAGCTTCACCAGATATTCCCGCACGGCATTACTCCCATATCATAATGTTATAAGTAACCTCTTGATAATGTTTCAACTTTATGGCTTACCCGATTCAGTTATAGTCACCGTTACTATTATATTGATTGTATTAATGGTAAGTTTAGTTTCCTTGCAAGTAAATTGAGGTTGGTGGGTATGATTGTTGTGGTGGAAAGAAGTTGGGGAATCGAGCTATTGAAGCAAGGCAAGTAATTGCCACTGTTTTCTCTATTAGCCACTAGGAAGCTCCAGTATGCCGTGGACCCATATCATTGGCTTCCATTATTTTCGAATATGTACCTTCTTAATGCACATGGGTCCGTTATTGCAGTCACTTTAGCATATCACACTAACCTCTATTTCAGATGATTTCTCCAAGTATACCCCTCTATCCGGTCCCAATTAGTATAAATGCATTGAAAAATAATAATTAAGCTATCATAATCTTAACTCCGCTTAGTTCCTCGGGAGGTGTGAGAGGATGCATCATTGCACTCAGGAATGTTGCTGTAACAAAGGGGACAGATCTTCTGTCCCATTTATTCTGTACCTACCCAATATCCATTTGATCTCAACCATCCAATGCAATAAATTGGATGGTTGAGATCAGAAAAAGACAGAGGGTACAAAATAAGGGGTACAGATAATCTGTACCCTGTAACAAAACCTTGTCGGTGCAAACATTTCGAGGTCCACTTATGACTTAAAAGCATTAAAGACGTAAGTTTGGAAGTTTCACGTATGCATTATTAGGGAAGTGATAGGGTACATCAAAACAAAACCAGCAGGCCAAACCTAGAATCAAGAGAAACCCTGAAGAAGTGAGAAAAGGCAGAAACAAGACAACTTAGTACAGGAATGAAGTCTTGCGCTTCCTGTTGTTGATGCTTACGAAAACAAATAGCATTCAACATTAACTATTCAACGCATTGTTAGAAATATGTAGAATAATATAATCGTAACATTAATTATATATATATATATATATGTATATATATGATCATTAATTGAATTATTTAATGTATGTTTAATAGCCATAACCGAATAGTTAATAATTTATTAATTACATTTGAGACATATAGTAATACCCTAATAACTATAAATTAGCTATTAAATTATAATTCATAACATCCTTAAAATGACACGGTTATCCTAGTCCACCCCTTAGGATAGAATATGTTATAAGATATAACATATGGTGAGATTGCGTGGATATATGGTGTGTGGGTGTGACAAAGATTTTTTGGGTCTTCTATCATTAACTTCCTCTTGCACAAGGTGTTCTTGATTTTTGATAGGTTGTGGCAAAAAATAGAGAGAATCCACCAAGACTATTCCAAGCATTGGAGGTATGTCATTATCATTATGTTACTAATGCTCTAAATAAAATTTTGATCTTGGTTTAGTGATTGTTAATGAATGCATCTGTGTATAACAATTAGTATCAGAACTTCATGGTTATTTGATTTTAGGGCTTGTTTTTTTTGGGTATACTCGTATTTTCAAGTCAGTTTTTTGATAAAAAATAGTTTCGAAATGATGCATTAAAGGTGTAAAAAAAGTTGTTGGTTGTTGTTGTTGCCTTTTACCTTTGTTTTAGACAAAGAATTACAATTTTTTGGCGAGATTTTGAAAAGTTTCAGTGTTGTTATTAATGGCCGAAATGAATTTGATATTTTCGAATTTTGGAGCACTACTTTTGGCCGAAATGGACGTGGGAACGGTGTCGTCCCGACCCTTATATATATATATATATATCGAATCTATTTGATATTTTGGAAAGAAAACGACCAACTAACACTTTGACTTGACTTTTTTTCATAGGAAAAGTTATAATGAATCAAAATAAGACAAGAGTACATCGTTGAGAACCGCAGGCTCCAGCCATGACGGACACTCTTCGTCCCACACCAATTCATTCTCTATATTGTAAGAACAAATATATTTTTGAATATTAAAAAATTAAAAAATTCTACACAATGCGCGTGGGGGTGCCTACAAGGTCCTTTTTGGACCATTTTTTCATTTTTTGCTCCATTTTATTCTATTTTCCATATGTTTATGCATAAGATTAATTAGTAATTTTTATTTGATATTCTAATTGTTTTAATCTTATTGTGGCATAAACATGATTATTTGATGACAATAGTGAATGCTTATTTTTACCTGTTGTAGAATTAAGCATGTGAAACTATTTATGATGAAGAATTTTTTAAATATTAATTTATGTTTAAAATTTTGTGTGTTTTCTTCAAAAATAACATTAAGATCCATACGGGTAATTAATTATCCGGTCGATAATTAGTACTTAATAGGATGATTAATATAGTGAAGAAATTTTATTGAAATATTATGAACCACACAATTTTTCTATCCTTTCGATAGTATATTGATGATTTGGTTGTAATATTTAATAAATTGTTCTTATTTGTGAATAAGTTCTATATTTATTCAAGGAACTCTAGCATGAATGATATAATTAATTTTGAAAAAAAGAGCACGAATTGCATGATTTTGTTTTAACATGCATATCATGGTTATTACTCTTGGTTCTCATTCAGCTTTAAACAATCCGAGAGTCTCTGCTATCTTGATGTTTAATGGAACGAACCACAAGCAGTGAGTTGAATCTCTCATGATGGATTTGACTATCATGCGAATGGACTTAGCCTTCAAAATTGATCTACCACCTAAACTCGCTAATGATGCTACTGAGATGGAAAGGAAATCCTATGAGGAGTGGGAATACTCTAACTGATGTTGGTTGATGATTATGAGGTATCACATGGATGAGTCCATTCGCGATAGTATTCCCGAGGTTGATAATGCAAACAATTTTCTTGCTACCATTAAGAAGAAGTACAAAAAGTTCTCAAAGAATGAGAAGAATGAGTACTTAAACATGCTTCATCACACCATTTATGATGGTGCAAGTGACAGTAGAGCTCACATCGATAAGTTCATGGGTTGTTACCATAAGCTTAATGCTATGGATATGGATCTTGGTAAGGATTACATGGTATGGCTTGTGATGGGGACACTTCTTTCTAAATTTGATTCGATCAGATCAAGCTATAATACTCAGAAAGAGCAATGGACTGTTGAGGAGATGACTGCTATTCTTTCTAAGAAAGAGGATGACATGAAAAAGGGAAGGGCAAGAAGCATCTCCATGATGACAAATCACAACAATTCTCAAAAGAGAACATTCACTTCTAATAGCTCAAGTGACCAAAAGCCTTTCAAGAAGAAAGTTGTTGGTCCTAAAGGAAGTGGACAGGCGGGCTCATCTTCTGTTAGTCAACAGAACAAGTATTTCAAAGGGAAGTGCAACTTTTGTCAGAATTTTAGGCACAAGAAAGCTGATTGGTGAAAACTCAAAGCTCACTTATAGAAGAAAAGTAATTGTCATGTGATGGTTTCTTTAGAGTCCAATGTAATTGATGTGCCTTTAAATACTTGGTGGTCAGATACTGGAGCAACAATTCACGTTACAAATTTCTTGTAGAAATTGACAAGTCAAAGAAGGCCGACTAGTTCTGAGCAACATGTGTACATGGGAGACGATACCAAAGTTAAAGTTGAAGTTTTTGGGACGATTAAACTACAGTTAAATATAGGACATCTTTTGGTGTTACATGATATCCTTTATTTACCCTCTATTAGGAGGAATTTGATTTCTGTATCCATTTTGGATAGACTAGGTTATAGTCTTCTTTTTGGAACTGAAAAATTGACTCTGTATTGTGACTCTCTTTTGGTGAGAAATAGAATTTTATGTGAAAATTTATAAAAACTTAAGTTGAATAATGTTGTTACTGTTGCTTCTTCCTCTTCTCTTAATACTGATGTTGTTTCCAAACGTATGAGGTTAGATTTGAGATCTTCTATGTTATGACACAAACGTTTAGGTTATATTTTTAGAGACAGAATGGAGAGGTTGGTAAAAGATGGTGTACTTCAGGATCTTGATTTTTTAGATTTCACTGCCTGTGTTGATTGTACTAAAGGAAAGTTGACCGCCAAGGTTAAAAAAAGCAAAACAGACAGGAGCTCAGAATTTTTGGAGTTGATTCATACTGATATATGTGGATCATTTATTCCACTTGCTATGGGTGATTATAAATACTTCATCACTTTTATTGATGATTTTTTCAGGTATGGTCATGTGGAGCTCATTCGTGAAAAATCTGAATCTTTGGAGGCATTTAAGATTTTTAAGATAAATGTTAAGTTTTAAAAGGGGAAGAAAATCAAGGTACTTAATTCTGACAAAGGTGGAGAGTATTATGGATGTTATGATGAGAGTGGAAGGAATCTAGGGCCTTTTGCTAGATACTTGCAATAATGTGGTATTGAATCAAAATATACAATATAGGGAACACCTCAGCATAATAGAATAACTGAAAGGAGAAACCGCACACTTCTTGATATGATGTGGTGTATGTTGATTCTTTCTAGTTTGCCTGAATTTTTGTAAGGTGAGGCATTGAAAACAGTTGCTTATATCTTGAATCAATTACCTAGCAAGTCAGTCCCAAAGACTCCATATGAGTTATGGTCAAGTAAGAAACCAAGCTTGCGCCATTTTCATGTTTGGGGATGCAAAGCAGAAGTAAGGCCCTACAATCCACAATTTAAGAAGCTTGATCCAAAAACTATTAGTGGCTACACTATCGGATTAAGTGGTTCTATATACTATTGCCCATCTCACACGAACAGAATTATAGGATCAGATAGAGCTGTCTATTTTGAAGATGAATTTGGTTCAAGTCAAGGGTAAAGAGAAATTGTATTTAGGGAAGAACACATTCTAATCCCTGTACCCGTCACTTCCGCTCATACTGATGACCCTGTGATTTAACAGATTCCAGTAGAATCTCATGATGAATCTCAGAATCAAGCAGAAGATGAAGTCATTGATACTAGGGATGATGAAGTTATTGTCAGGAAATCACAAAGAACATATAGAGCTACCATTCTTGATAATCAATTGTCTATTTGTAGAAACATGAGTTCAATGTAGGAGATAATACTGAACCGGTCAGTTTTCAAGAAGCCATGAATAGTTCTCAATCTGCGTTATAGATGAATGCAATGGAAGATGAGTTGAGTTCCATGTCACAAAATGGAGTTTGAGAGTTGGTTAAAATACCTAAAGGTTGCAAACCTATTGGGTGCAAGTAGGTTTACAAAATCAAACATGACTCAAGTGGACAAGTAGAAAGATATTAGGCTAGACTTGTAGCTAAAGGCTATAGCCAGAGAGAAAGGATTGATTTCAAAGAAACCTTCTCACTACTTTCTACCAAAGATTCACTGCGAATCATCATGGCTATAGTTGCTCATTTTGAATTAGAACTTAATCAAATGAATGTGAGGACCGCCTTCTTGAATGGAGATCTCTATGAAGATGTTTATATGACCAACCAATTGGTTTCGAGATAACCAGTAAAGAACACATGGTTTGCAAGCTCAAGAAGTCTATATATTGGGTTAAAACAAACATCAAGACAGTGATATCTCAAGTTTGATATGGTTGTCACTGCAAGTTGATCATTGCATATATATGAAGTTAAGTGGGAGCAGTTTCATTTTTCTAGTACTATATGTTGATGACATTCTACTTGCTTCTAATGATACTTATCTATTATTTGAGACAAAACAACTGTTATTTAGTCCTTTTAATATAAAGGATCTTGGTGAGGCCTTTTATGTACTTAGAATTTAGATTCTCCGAGATAGAGCTAATGGGATTATTCGATTGTCTCAAAAGACTTAAATTGATCGGATCTTGAAAAGATTCAATATGCATTTTTGTTCTCCTATAAAGGCACCAATAATGAAGGGTAACAAGTTCTCAAAGACCTAATGTCCACAAAATGATAAAGAGATAGATGCAATGAAAGTCGTTCCTTATGCATTACTTGTAGGCAATCTGATGTATTCTCAAGTATGCACACGCCTTGATATTTGCTTTTGTTGTAGGCGTGTTGAGAAGATACTTAAGTGATCTTGGTCTTAGCCATTGAAAAGCTGCTAAGAAAGTCATGAGGTATCTTTAGGGTAGCAAAGATCATATGTTGACTTATCAGCAAACTGACACTCTTGATATAGTTGGGTTCAATGACGCTGATTATGCAGGATGTGTGAATGATAAAAAGTTCACTTCAGGCTACGTCTTTATGATAGCTAGAGGAGCTGTATCATGGAAAAGTATCAAACAGACACTCACAGCATCCTCTACCATGGAGGCAGAGTATATGACGTGCTATGAGGCAGCTTGTCAAGCAATATGGTTGCGGAATTTTATTTCAGCATTATTTTAGACTCTATTTCGAGTCCACTGAAATTGTATTATGATAACTCTGCAGCTGTAGCTTTCTCTAAGAATACTAGAAGTACTTTTCGCTTAAAGCATATTGATATAAAGTACTATTTTATTAAAGAGAAAGTCGCTAAATCCCTCATTACTGTTGAATATATACCTACTGTTGGGCCCCGAAATTTTTTCTTATTTTAGTAAGCCTGATTTGAATCAATTTTGTAGTACTGTTAGATAAATCTTTTAATTAGAGTTAATTATTATGTCAAGTTTAGGATGATTTAATTCATGGATTGATGGAATTAAAGTGTTGATGTTGTAAGATGCATAAGGATATTTTTGGAAGATGACTTAA
>JANQAP020000094.1:1225763-1237213 GCA_026874005.2 Erythroxylum coriaceum
AACTTATAGAGCTTAGCCTCCAATCCGTAGTGCCTAACAATCTAGAGAAGTGACTTATAATATGACAATGACTAGATAGTAATATAATTTAGGTGTAGTATGCAATGCTGCCCAATCTTGTTAGTAACAACTTAAGGTGAATGCTAATACCCCCTACAATCTAGTACACAAAACTCCTTTAATTGATAACTACAGATGTAAACTTTTGAGTATCTCTATTTATGAAATAAAAAATTATTTTGACGAAGAAGAATTATTTGTGTTACTTATGGGTGTTTAATCCTACATGATGGTTGGGCAAATAGAAAATATGAGTCTATTGTTAATTTTTTAGTTTATTTTGAAAGTACGACAATATTTTTGAAGTCTATTAACACAATTGACCTTATTAGGAATGTTGATACTATGTTTTAGATATTTGATAAAGTTGTGAATGAAATTAGGTTAGAAAATATTGTTCAGTTCATTACTAACAATTATTTTGCTTATAAAGCAACTAGAAGAAGATTCAAAAGCAAGTATAATTCTTTTCTTGGACTCTTTATGTTGCACATTACATTAATATGATGTTGAAAAATATAAGAAATACTAGGTATTTTCTTATTATTGATGAGACTGTGTAAAAACAAAAAAATGTGACCAATTTCATCAACAAACCTACATAGATCATGAATTTAATGAGAAAAGATTTCACCAATGATAGGAATTTGTATCGTCCTACTATTACAATATTTGTAGCTAATTTTTTATCACTTCAGTATTTTGTTTTGATGATGATGAAGTTGAGAGAAATATTGACAAGTAATATATGAGTTGCATCTTAACATGCTAGATTAGAAGTTTCTAGAATTATAATTAAAGATTATGACTTTAGGTCCTAGTGTCAATATTTCATATAAGTTTGTGAGTTTTTAGTGAGAGTACCTCATCTGGCTTATAGTAATGAGAAGACAACAATGAGTTATTTTTGTGATGCCACAAATAGGGCAAAGGAAGCAATCAATGCCAATATGAAAAATAGTTATTCTTTGTACACACTTTATCTTACAGTCATCAATAAGAGATGAAAAAGACAAATATACTCTCTGTTGTTTACAACTGGGGCATTTTTGAATCTTAGTGTCAATTTTAGACAAGTTTTATAAAGAAAATTGAAGTTAATAAGGGAATGCTATTAACTGTTACAATAATTGTTGCCTATAAGATGATGCAAGATCTCCTAAGTTCGTAAATAGAGATTTATAAGGATGCTTCTGGTGAATTTGGGATGGTAATTCCTATTTGTCAAAGAGACGAAGTTAATTCATGTATATTTTTCCCCACTTTTGTTACTTATTGAAAATTAATCTTAACTTTATTTTGTTTCTAATGATACTTTTGTTGTCTTAAAATTCCTTGATAGGAACATTTCAAAACTGATGTTCCAAATTTACAAAGGAATGCAATTCGAATTTTAAGTCAATGTATAAGAGCAATAGGGTGTTAAAAAAATTGGAGCACATTTAAATTCATCCATTCCAAGAAAATGAATATATTGGAACACAAAAAATTTAGTGACTTGAAACTTTGAGAAATGTATGTTATTATCATGATTATTTTGGTTATAATTTCTTGTAATTTCTTAATAATTTTATTTATTTGTTTATTAGGACTCTTAATAGAGCAAATAGTTATATAGATCCAATTTGCTTTGACTATATCGATATTTTAGCATATTGGATTTCTAAAGAAACGAGTTTGACAGATGAGAGTGATTTGGAAGATAATCTTGGATGGAAAATGATTGACACGTCATTTGATTTATTGAATTTGAATGATGTTCATGATGAGGTTCCTCTCAATGATGAGAATTTTGCATCAAATGAGAATTGAGATCAATGTGATTTAAGCAGATATTCAATTGAATGAAGTTCCAGGTTTTCATTTATCCAATTCTTTTAATTTCACTTATATTATGCAATATAGATATAACTATAAATGTTTTTGTTTCAAGTTTCACTTCTAGTTGATTGTTTTCTTGACACGAATTTTTGTTGTAAATTGTAATAATTAAAGAGTCATAAATTTTTATTATTCTTTTTATTTGATATTTTGATGTAATTATTATTTATTATATGATAAAATTGTAACATTTTAAGTACTTTTTATTGTCTTTAATTTTATATTTATATAATGATTAAATGATTTTTTTATATTAATTGTAGTTATTATTTATACGTAAAATATGTTAAAAGTAATATTAATAAAAAAATAGATTGTTCTTATTTCAAATTTCTGTTATTATAATTTATAAAGACATGGTTTATTTATATTATAAATTATAAAGTACAACATATTGAGGAACAAATTTTGTAATTTTTAAAAAATTCAAGAATTAATTTATAAATTTTAAAAATTATCTAAAACCGTGTCTGATATTGAATAGTAATATTATATAATATCATACCAAAACGAATTTCGGCACAGGTATTGTATACGACTCATATAAATTTGTTTTCCTTGTATTGTGAAGACGCCACCTGTTTGCTATTGTTAGGAGTTTCGATGCTGGTTGAATTTGAAGTCAAAGTTTAGATATTATGCCTGTTATCCTTTACACATATTAACAAAAAAGAGCACAGCCCACGAAAGAGAGCAAGATAAATAATTCATTTTCTCTGTCATATTAGAGAGCTTAAGCTATTAATTTTCTTGGAATTTAATTTTGAGGTTAGATGTTTTGTTTGAATTATTATACAACAAAGGTTTTCTCGGTTCATATAACACGTACGGTTTCTGTAGCTGTTACGAGTTGTCCGACATTTTACATGACAAAAAAGCGAATAATCCAAACACCACGCCGTATTTGTGACGAAATGAAAAAGAACTGGCATCATGGTCCATTAGAAAAATAGCAAGTGTCATATGACCACGAAACGAGGATATTACCCGACAGCTGTGAGTTAAGAAGAAGACATTGAAAGGTAAAACGACTTAAAACAAATGCTTACATCATTAGCAGTGGTGAAGTGGCATACTTGTGTCCACTAAACATGGAAAGAGTAATCAATACAAGAAATTTGGACCGCAAGCATGAGGAATTTGTCATCTAAACCTTAATTTGTCGTTGTAATTGATACGTGGCTAATTAGGAGCGTAACACGTCCAAATTAACTGGAACTTTTATCGGAAGTCGGAACACACTGAGGAGTTTATCTGAAAAAGGCTTGAATCTGTTTGGAAACGATGAAAACGATTTGCTATCCATGTCTCTTACTAATCCAATTAAATGTTATCCATTTCTTAATTTTAGAGTTTAAAATTTTTAAGATCTCTATAGTTAGAGTTGATTTGGAATGGGTCGGTTCTTAATTTTTTGTACTGCAGGCTGCAGCGCCAGAAGCTAGAGGCATAAAGTAAAAAAAGAAAAGAAAAGAACAATGGAATGGACACCGTACACAACCCAAGTGGCTATCCTGAGCCCAATATGTGATAAATGCTGAGCCTAAACCGTCCGGCCTTATAGGCTTTTCATAACCAAACCAAAGAGCCTAAGCTTATAATGGTCCGGAACATGACAAGAATAACAGTTAGGACTTAGGAGTAGGACTCAGTTCAGGTTGATATGATACAAAAATGAAAGGACTCGTTTTATGGTTTAAAGTGGATCAATCCAGAGGAGACTGAACGGTGTTGTAAATCTACCCCATAGCGTGGGACCTTATTTCACACATGTAAGAAACTAAGAACTGAAAAAGCCAATAAGAAACGAAGAACTGAAAAAGCCAACCCCATCCCCTTCTCATTGGATCCTAGCTTCTCAGTTCCTTATCTCTTGTTGTTGCCTTCTATCCTCCCTCTCTCTTTCTTAAACTGTGCCTAACAGAGAGCATGGCAGCCACACTCAGCCTTCTGAAGACACCCTATCATGCCCATAATATTCCATTTATCCACTCAAAACTTCAAGCACCTTTCGTATCAACAAAATCCTGTGCCCACGGGGAGGTCTTAGCTAAGCCGCAGAAGCTCTTCAGTGAAACTGTACACAAGCTTAGTTCACCTTCTCTTCCCCTGACAGCATTCACATTACCCTTCTTTTTAGACGCAAGGGTAAGTAAAAAAGTGTTGGTAGCTCTGATTTTTCCCAGTGTTAAAGTTTGTTCCTTTTTGGACCTGAAGTCTCGGTGCAATTGTAATCTAACAGGATGCAGTTGCAGTTGGAGGTGAGTTAGGGATATTGGAGGGAAGAACATTTGCACTTATCCACCCAGTTGTGATGGGTGGCTTGTTCTTCTACACTTTGTGGGCTGGTTATTTAGGTTGGCAATGGAGAAGAGTGAGGACTGTCCAAAATGAGATCAGTGAGCTCAAAAAGCAAGTCAAACCTACCCCTGTTACTCCTGAAGGAACACCTGTGGAAGCTGCACCGTCGCCTGTTGATCTCAAAATTCAGCAACTCACTGAGGTAGGATTTGGAGTTGAAAGTCAGAAATGCAAGATTACAACAACAGTACAATTTGTATTAAATTGTATTACAGAACAAATTGATTTAGGTTTGATCCGTCAAAACAACCAACATGGAAATTGTGCTTTAAGTTCTTAATTCTGGCTACAACTTGCAGAGTTATGGGATAATAGATGTGTGTTGTTCAATCATTAAATGGATTAGATTGCTACTTGAAATTGTGCTCATAAAGTATGAGGAGAAGGCGATGTGATCTAAGGTATGAATATATGTATTACAGGAGAGGAAGGAGTTGATAAAAGGGGGTTACAGGGACAGGCACTTCAACGCAGGATCTATACTGCTAGGCTTTGGAGTCTTTGAAGCAGTATCTGGAGGAGTCAATACATGGTTTAGGACTGGCAAACTTTTTCCCGGACCCCATTTATTTGCAGGGGCAGGTATGGCTTCGATTTGTTTAGTAGAATCCAAAATATATAAACCAGACAAAAGAATGAACTGCTTTTATAGTCCTTAGTATTAAGACAAAACTTGTTTGGTGAGCAGTCAGGTTTAGTGTTTAACTTATTGGAACCAATTGTTCATTCGTGTTGCAGCCATTACAGTGCTATGGGCAGCAGCAGCAGCTCTAGTACCTGCAATGCAGAAAGGGAGTGAGACGGCAAGGAATTTTCACATTGCCTTGAACACCATTAACGTAGTTCTTTTTATATGGCAAATCCCCACTGGAATTGACATAGTTTTCAAAGTCTTTGAATTCACTAAATGGCCTTAACTGAGTGGGACCTCAATAGCAAGGCTTAATGCAATTATAGGTGGCATTTTCTTTCTAGTATTCCTCTTTATGATCAGCAATTTCATAGTCCTGGTTCATTTTTCTATCCCTCTGGTTGTTTGTACATAGGCGTGGAAAAGAAAGGTTTCTGTTCAAGAAGCAAGAACTAGTTCAGACACAGTTGTTATTTTATTAGATGGTCTTCAGTTTGTGAGGAAACAACGGAAGTGCTGTTCAAAACATATGATAAACACGTTATTATTGCCTTGGATGGTCTTTATCTTTGAGAAAAAATTGCCACAGTATTCTCGCAACTCCCTCCTATCCCATATACCTTTTACATGCAACTTCAAGCCAAGTTGTTAACTTTCATGCTCTCAGTTTACGTCGTTTATCGAATTTAAAGGCTATGGGACATGAACGAAGGTGTTGCTTCTAAAGACTTACTCGGACAGTATATTGTAGTTGAAATTTTGGCAGGGTCAGCCCCTCACATACAATGCCCTCCCTTCCAATTTCCATCATATTCTGCCAGGCTAAGAATGGCAGATACCAAACCCAGCAAGGTAAATAACCACCGGAAAAAGGTAAGTTATTCGGTGGAGCCCGACGCTCTACGCTTTCCTTCTTTCTGGCAGCAAATTGGATTCTCTAATGTTATAATGGTGACTGTTAATGAGTGATTCGTCTCCATGAGCTCATAATAAATTTTTAAAAATACCCAATTGTCGTATACAATTTTCTGTAACTTGAATATGGAAGATGAAACTTTCCGTACAAGGTGCTTGAAGCATCGGAAAGGTGTAAACAAGGCCAAGAAGAGACGGCAAGAATCAGAATGCACCAGTCTGACTAATCTCATCGTCAGCAAGCAAAGTCAACCGGAAGACACGTACCAATTATGTTCCAAACTTCCCTTTGGGACTTGAGAGAATTTTCTTAACAGTTTGCGATGTTTTTTTTTAGTGCAGAGCATCTTTGGAAATTTGAGTCTATTCTGCTATTAAGAGAAACATTATGAAAAAGGGAGACGGATGGGATTGGAGAGCAGCCATTCTTACAGTTTAGGAAAGATGCCCCAGAAATATAGAATAACTGATGCAAATAGCTGATAACGACGATACTAATGAGAGTGAATCAAACACTGACTCTGACGTTCACAGAACATAAAAGGTATAGCAACATTTGCCATGAGATTCTCAATATTGTTCATCAAATTTATTGAAGAGAGCGTTTCAATGTTTTATGATAATGGTCACTACTCACTGCTTTCTTCTACGTGACTCTGGGACGATGCCAACCTTAGTTTGAGATGCGAGGCAGCTTTTGTCAGCTGTAAATGCTGAATCCGATTCTTTTCCCTTATTCCTTCTCTTCGTCTCTCTACGGTTGTGAATTGTGAGTTCTTTTTCTATGGCATGTACTATGTAAAGCCTCCTTAAACCTCACTGTCTCACCAATTTCATGATTATAAATAACAACACACCTATGTTTCCATCTTAGTCAGGGGTTGGTACCCATTTTATCTTCATCCCTCCAGTAAAATCTCACGATATGTCTAACCAACCTCGTCCCTGGTTCCGCACCATCTCAATTGCCCGTCCAACCACTGCCCCTACTCCAACCCCAGCCCCTGAACCACCTCCTCCTCCTCAGCCACCTCAGCCACCTCAGCCTCGCCCCGTTCTACGGCCTGCATTCCGACCAATTGGCCAGCCTCAGCCTCCTCCTCCGCCCCCTCAACAACCACAAGAACCTGCTCCTTCTTCCCCTCTACCTGCTGGCCCTGCACCACCACCACCCCCACGAAATGGCGCTGCGTCGGTGCCAGCATCCCCAACTCCAAGACCACCTGCACCTTCAGCTTCTGTCCCAACTTCTCCGGCTCGACCATCCATCGTCACTCAGCCGCCGGTGACCACTTCTGTACCATCCCCTCCAAAACCAACTGTTCCATCGCAACCTACCATCTCTTCAGTCCCATCTTCTCCTGCGAAGAAACAAGCTCCAACTTCCCCTTCTGTCCCATCCTCTCCAAAACCCAAACCTGCTCCATATTCTTCAGTTCCAACATCGCCCTCAACCAAACCTGTTCCAACCGTAAGTTCAGTGCGAACTTCCCCAGAGTTCAAGCCTGTCAATGTCACAACTCGTACATGGTCAACTGCACCATCTCCAAAAGGCATGAAACCTGTTGATCAATCACCACCTAGGTCACCGAAGTTCAAGCCCCAAGCTCCACCACCTTCTCCTCTAATTCTACCACCCGCTCAAATTAGAGCTGACGCAGAACCTGAACCAAGGATTCCATTTCTAGAGGCTGAAAAGACTGTAGTTGTTCAGAAGACTACAGAGACGGCTAAGACCTGGTCTAATGGTATGGAACGCGCGGAAACCAAGCAGGTTCCTCAAGTTCTTAATAAGCAGGGACCGATCATGGTAAGGGGAACCAAAGAAAAGGGTCAAAGCAAGAAAATTTCCTCTGATTCTGATGATGCAGGCACGAGAATCATCACCATTGCAGGTGAAAACAAAGGCGCTACAATGGAGATATTCCACTCTCCGAAGAAAAATGCTTTTGTGGGCAATCCTCATAGTCTCTCGAAGAAAGATACTGAAAGGCGTGAATGGGATAGCAGTAGCAGCAAAAGCAGTAGCGACGAAGAAAAGAGTCGCAAGATCAAAGACAAGAGCCACAACGGAATGATGAACTCGCCACCAATGCATGCGTTCATGAACAGCAATGTGCAAGCAGTTAACAACTCAATTGTGTTCAAATCTGAATGCAGTCACCATGATCCTGGTGTGCATCTGTCTCTGTATAGAAAGCCGGGTGTCCCCATCAAGGATCGAATCAATATTGGCCCACAGGGTTAAAAACGGATAGAGAGACGGGGCAAAACCGATTTGATGGAACATGATGTTTCGATATAGGATAAAGCAGTACTATAAAGTATAAATATAAGAAATAAAAATAATCGAGTGATAAGAAGCGAAGGCCGTGGATTCTGTTTCTTCATTGTTGTGCTCCACTACTTGTGGAATACAATCGAAGATTGTTGTCCACTGCCCTGCTTTTGGTATCGGGGAAGTATATAACTGATGATATGTAGTTTATGCATAAAAGGGGATGGAATAAGTGTGTCTTCGGTTTTCCTGTTTCTATTGTTTTGCCCCCCCATCGTCTTTCCTGTGTCATATTGCTATTGTAAGCTGCATTACTTACTGCTAATGCAATTGCTATTGTATTGTGTTATTCAATTTGAGATTTCACTTGCTAAATCCATTTGCTGTTCAAGCCACTGTCCACCTGATCTCATTTTGGCCTTTATTAGTTAAAGGGATGGTCTTTACCTACTAAATGTGGCCCAAGACTATTTTCATTGAAATTTGTGGGTGCAGAGGTCAGCCTGAGCCTCGATTCGTCGGCCACATTAACAAGTGAGGATGAAATCTAAAATGGGTTTCGTAGTAAACTGATCGATGGGCCTGAACACCTATACTGATCGTTGATTTCGAGAACGGGGTCTTATGACCTTAGATCTTCAAGCCTCACCGGACCCAAAAGGTACGGATTCTCCTGATTAGAATCAACAAAAATTATGCCATAAACCGGATGATCTTCAGGAATATGAAACAGGATGCGGTGCACCGTAGTGCATGCCAGTACTAAGGAGGGCCACAGGAATCTGGAAAATGATTTGCCAATTAGGAATATGAAAGAGAAAACCTGAATGGATTGATAGAAAAGACTAGTCCATATTGGAGGCAATAAAAGAAAGATTCTCTTTGTTCTTGAAGTGTTGCTTTCATGTATAGCAATATCAACGAGAGTTCCAAGTAATTAAAAAAACAATTTACATAATTACTGGCACAAAACTGCTCCATGATTCTCTAACTACAATTAAAACTGGTATAATCATTTATTTTGGTTACAAAGTGAATGATAAGATAGTAATATTTCCAAAGACTGAATATCGTACTTCTACTATTTGTAAGTGGCATCCAAGGAAAGGAACTGTGGTCAAACTGTTAGTTGCTAAAGAGGGGTCATGTTGATGCCTATCCAAGAGTTTGCATGTGCAGTTGGAAATAGAAATAGATAATACAATCCATTGATAAAAGCGTAGTAAATTGGAATGCATGGTTCTGGTAAACACAGGTTGTATCGTGGACCTGTAGTTCTGAAGCAAAAGATTTTGGACAAAACGATAAAACATCGCACAGGATGTGCCTTGTAATTTCTTGATAATTGCTCCTTTGACCGAAAGAATGCCGAGTCTTTGGTTCTATATATGAGGAAGCAGCCCGAAAATTGGCTATACTCAGGACACATATGGACCAAGGTTACAGTGGATGTTTGCATTATTTGAGTAAATGAGGGCACTTAAAAATTTTTACGTTTTCTCTTTTAATACTTCTATTCTCCTTTTTATGGCAGGAATTGTAAAGGAAAAAGAACACTATATTCATCCGAATTAAAATTTAAAACTATTTGATATGAACATTTAAGAAATGTAGCAATATTATGAGGATACATGTACTATTTTTTGTTAATATACTTTCTTTATTTATTTATAAAGAGTTTCTTTAAAACATTTTTTCGAAGTAAATATCTTTTAGTTTTACAAATTGGAAATATAAGTTTAAATTCTAAAATAAATAATAAATTTTTTCAATAATAGGAATCCCCATTTCTTAAATTAGGTTTCTCATTTATGTTTATTTGATGCGGACATTATTATATGCTCATAACAATTTAAGATTAGCTCTTGAAATCTTTAGATTGAACATTTGATGAACCTTTATCATCGCTGATTCTCTACCTTTTTCTTTAAAACATTGTTCTTATTTGATTGATTTGTATACGTAACAACTTGTTACTTCTCTACTTTGATTCTTAACTTTTTCGAAGTTAGTGGGGCAAGATGGAACCAGCAGAAATTAGGGTATAGGTTGAAAGATGGGATACAAGAAAAAAGTTCCAACGTAATTGTAGTGGAAACATTGACCATATGACTCTGTTTAATGTGCATACCAATTTCATAAGAACGCATCCTTATTTTTCTTCCCCAAGTTTTGCTTTTGTTGTTACTCAAAAAGATTAGGATGTAGCTGTAACAGTCTAAAAGACCCATTAGACACTACCTGACTCTGTAGGCATATAACCCCACATCTCACTGAAATATTAAATCATAAGCTTTACTTTAACAAGAATCCAAGGAGTCCACTAAAGGGGAGTTGGAGGTGAGGTTTTAGCACCATCTTCTCCATGCATTTTGATTATTGTTTTAAGTGTTTCTCTATGTTTTCCACCATAACCAGACAACATGCTAATGGTTAAATTACAGCAGCATCTCACAGGGATTATGTGGCATCGTTTCCTCTTGGACAGGCCTTGTTCGAATAAGCCATTCCAGCTCAGATCGATATCGTCTTCATTGAAAATTCTATATCTGTAAATGTCTGCATTGCCCTTCAGAGATTGCTAGCTAGCTTCTAGCTTTTCGACATGTCACAACAAAAAGGCAGAAACGCACTAGCTTAGCTTTAGTGGAAGAACCCAAGGATATGGATAGCTGAAAATGACCATAAAATTGCCTCTAACTGTGCAGGTTCAGATTCTCAACTTTTGAGCTTTAATCAAAATTTTACTTCTACCTAGTTATCAATGTCCTAGTTCGTAGTACATGAATATTACCTAGACCTCCTTCGGATCTCAATAATGACTTCTCAAAAGTGGAAATGGACCATGAAAGCTTACAAGCAAAGCATGACAAGAATGTCCTGAATTTATAGGTTGCTAGCTAGTTATAGTAAGTATATGAATGAATAGCTTTTTAATGCTTAACAACTCGTGTTCAAATTTCCTAGACAACGCGGCGAGATTTTGAACCCGATAAAGGCACGCTTTAGAAACAGGATATAACATAATTGTAGCTAACAGTTGAAAGGTTTGCACCAGAATTAATTGCGAGTTGGAGTAAGCTTTGTCTATTGTCCTTGGACAATACAAGGTCGTGTTTATTGGGTGCCGTGAAAAAGGAGATATCATCTTACAGCCCAAGTTTAGATTTATTAACAATAAGTTTATTTCGGCTCCGAACCATTTATTGCTTACTCTATTTTTCAGTCTCCTCAATTTCGAGTGCATATTGTTAGGATATATGTTTTGGCATTATTTATTAATTGGACATATAAGATATTAGTTGGATATTGACTTGAATTCAA
>JANQAP020000094.1:1237313-1251035 GCA_026874005.2 Erythroxylum coriaceum
GTACTTTCGTGAAAGTGATTAAGCTGGGTGAGGGCCCCGCAGACGTAGGCAAGGAGTGCCGAACTGCGTTACCAAATCTTGGTGTTGATTTTATTTCGGTTCAGCTTGTTTTTATTTTATTGGTGGCAAAGAAATTTATGGCACGTTTGCGAATTAATTAACCCCCTTCGATTTTTCACATATGTTCATCGACTTTTGATTAATTTGTTGCCAATCCATCATATTCGTGGAACTCGGTCTTGATATTTCATAATATTCTAAATTAAGATTGAACCAACAAGTATATTTCAAATTTAAGAGAATTATCATTTTAACAATAATTAATTGAAAATGATCAATATTTATATTATGTAAATTTATAGATATCTTATCTTTGTTCTCTTTTTTATATGGAATTTGACAATTATTATCAAATGAGATGTGATATATCAACTATAAGGTATCCTGAACAGTAAATAACAACCTATCGCCGCTCTAACTATTAGAAAAGTTAACATTCTTAAAGAGATATTTATGCAGTTGCATGCTCTACAAATTTCAAGATTTAGTACAATTTCTCTAGTTCATTAAAAACAACAACAATAACTCCACTGCACAAAGTTGCGAGGCTCGGAGGAGAGACATCAATTATATGTAGCCTTCCTTTTGTATTTTATAAAAAGGCTATTTCTGTGACTTGAACTTGTGACTTGAGAGCGAGCCTTAGAGTAACTGGTGAGGTTACTCCTTTTGTAATAAAAAAGGCATAGGTTGGAGTTACAGAAACATCCTATTTGTAAAATACAAAGGAAAAACTGCGTACAATTAATGTCCCTCCTCTGACTTTCATAAAGCGTAGAGCCTTGTGCACTGTAGTAGTAGTAGTAGTTGTTTTTAATTGACTAGAGAAATTGTACTAAATCTTGAAATTAGTAGAGTAAGCAACTATATAAATATGTCTTTAAGAATGTCAACTTTTCTCCTAGTTATAGTGGCCGATAGGTTGCATAAATATCTCTAGTCCATTAATTAGCATCAAAATCATTAACAAGTGCCTAGTAAGTCCAAACTTATAGTTAAGGGTGATGAAGTCTATATTGATATCTATTTTATGACTTGATTTTTTTAAATAGTAAAATTTTAGAAGCTAATCAACACGAAACAAAGATATAGAATCAATGTATGTCTTGTACAGATAAAAAAATTAAATAAAAAACAAACCAACAATAGTGTCAAGCATGAGACAGATGTTATAATTGTAATATGAATTTTGAGAAAACGAAGAAATAAAAGTTCAATGACATTGTATATATGTGAAAAAATAGAAATTCACTGACCTAAGACTTCTGTGGAAACAAAATTTTATTGTAATTGCTAATTAGACTTCTTACGTAAAGTCTTAGTTTATAAATACCTTGATAAGGCTTGTATAAGTAATTGTTGTTGTCCTACTTATCATTGTATCGTCTTTGTCACAGTAATAAAAGAAATCTATCTCTTTATTCATGGACGTAGGTGATATAATTAGCTGAACCACATAAATTGTTATGTTTTTGCTTCATTATTTTCTTCTTATATTGCTTCCATTTTGCAATAATTAGTATCAAGGCTAAGGTTTTGCTATCTAGATATCTATCTATAAGTTTGATATTGAGGTATTCAACAAACTGAATGATTTCACTATATAGAAGGAGAACATGAGGGTGGTTCTTGCTCAATAAGGATACGTAGTAATGCTGGAAGAAGAAAAAAAAGTGAAACTACTAGGAAATTTAAGGCGTTAAAGAAGGAAGAGATGTTGTCAAAGACGTATAACCAATATTATCGAATAAAAGATGGCTAATGAAACAGACACTACTTCATTATGGAAATAAATTAAAAATAAATATCAGAAGAGATCACTTATGAATTGTTTATATCAAAAGCAACATTTAAGGATGTTAGAAACTACATAGGTTATTGAAAATAGAAGAAAGTCACGATTTAAACCAAAGACTAAAGTTGTTCGACACTTATAACTATAAATATAAAGAGAAATGACATTTGGGAAGGATTGTCGACAACGAAATAAGGGAAATGAGAGAAAGAAAACAAAAAGAATAATAAATATTATTGTAGTCTAGGAGAGTTAAGATAAATAGGATGGAAGAGACAGTGATATTTTAATGGTTATCAATTATGATTCAAAAAATTGGTGAGTGATAGAGATTGACACATCTTTTCATACGACTTCTAATAAGGACTGATTCTATTATTTTAAATAATGAATGGAACTATCAGATTGAGTGATAGTGGAGGGCATGATGTTAAAAGTAGTGGTTCAATGCATATTTAGATGCATGATGAGATTGTTAGAACATTGAATGCGTTGTATATTTTTGAGTTTCAAAAGAACAAACATGATTTTTGTAAGTATTATTGAAAGTTAGGGGTATAAGTTTTTTAGTGGTAATGGACAATTTAAGGTGCTTAAGGGTTAGTTAACTTAACGAAAGAAAAATTGCAATATAAGATAAATGTTTTAATGGGAAAAAAATAATAGGATCAATATTTTTTTCTCAATCTTCAGAGTAAAAAGTGATAGTACTGCTATATATTACATGCAAGTGAACCATTTTAGTAAGCAGGAGATGACGAAACTTCATATGAGAAGTTTATTGAAAGATGAAAAATATGGAAAGTTGGGCTTCTGTAAATTTAACACATTTAGTAAAAAGTTTAAGATAAGCTTCAAGAATATAGTATTTGGAGAGTAATGTATTTTGAGATAAACATATGGAAAGGATGTGTCTAAGGCAACAATAAGAATGTTGGTTCAAAGGTGGTATAAGTGGTACTAGAATGACTTCAAACAAAATGTTAAGAGAGTTAGAAATTCTAATTAATGATATATAACAATATAATTAAGAAAGTATCAATATAGTATAGCCAAGGATAAAGTGAGATGGACTATCAAATAACCAAGGTAATATAATTGGAGAGACTCAGTTGCGTATACACTTACCATTAGTGATGAGGATGTAGCTATTTTTTAGGAAACTAAGAAAGGTTATGAGAAAGATCAACGAACGAGTAATATGGTGAAGGATGTGAGGTTTCACAAGATCAGAAAAACTGATTGCATTACGTCAATTCTTATTAAAAAAGGCCCATACTTCACAATATGGTCATTGCTCATAGAAAAGTTCAAGCATATCTTGCACTTATTGAATGCTCACATAGCTTGAAGTCCTCAGGGGCATGTAAAGCATAAAATGATTCTTAACTAAAATTTATATAATTTAAGTCAATGTGAAAATTGTGAGAGCAGTCTTGAATTTTTTGTAAATAGTAATATTTTAGAAGCTAACTAATGACGAATATGGATATAGGACTAGCGTCTATCTTGTACTGATTGGAGAGATTTTGAAATAATAAGTAAAACAACATCGGTGTCAAGTGTAAGATAGATGTCAGACATATGATACAATTTATCAGAAAACATAAAAATAAAACACTGATATGAAGTGTCTGTGGAAATAGAAGTTCACTAACCTTAATCTTTTGTGAAAATAAAATTTCACTATACTTAAAGTTCTTACTAAAATAATTTAAGTTTGTTCTACCAATATAGTAGACCCCATAAATTTATTAAATAATATAGAAGCACATTAAGGCTACATTATTATTTCGGAATTACATACAAGGAGTTGTTAGGATTAGATTTACAAATATCTACATATTATCATAAGTTAAGCTCAAAAAATATGTAAAAGATAGAGATAAAGTGGATTAGAATATCTACATATTATTTGCAACGTAAACAAAACAAATATGTAGGAGATAAAGATAAAGTAGGAGACTTCTGGAATGATATAATTTCTGCCTTACTCCCTTTAAGTTGAGAATGGGAAAACTGTCAACTTGTCTCTCATTTATTAGATAAGGACTTAGTTAAGATGTCCACCATTTGATAAAGAGTGGAGATATACTGCATATACTTGACCTTTGTTAATTAATTCCTAAATAAAATGAAACTCTATCTTAAAATACTTGGAACGAGAGTGAAATATTGGATTAACAGTAAGATACATTGCTCCCAAATTATCACACCAAAGAGTAGGAGGTGTAGTGGGTGAAAAATCAATTTCTTGCAGCATAGAATAAAGCAATTGAAGCTCACTAATAAAAGTGGCAAGTGCTTGATATTTGATCTCGGTAGAAGATTGAGAAACTACTCATTGGTTTCTTGATGCCCAGGAAATTAAATTAGGTCTAATAAAAATGACAAATCCTGTGGTAGACTTATAATCCTCAAGAGAGTCACCCCAATCAGCATCGAAGTATGCATGAAGTGACAATGTAGAAGATTGAAGGAAAAAAAGGCCACAGTAAGAAGTGACAAGCAAATAACAAAGTATCCTTTTTAATTGCTTCCAATTTTTGACCGATAGTTGATGACTATATTCAAACATGTGGTTGCTTGCAAAGGCAATGTCAGGTTGCGTAATACCGAGGTACTATAAACTTGCAACCACTTGCCGATAGAGAGTGACATCTTCAAATGATTCGATGGAGGAAGTTTTATGTGTGGTAGGATCCACCAATGTAGAGACCATCTTCGCATTAAGCATATTGGTCTTAGATAAAAGATCATTGATGTACTTCTATTGCACGAGTAGCAAGCCATTTTTTGTTGTTGTAAACTCAATAGGGGGCCAAGGTATTTAACTGCAAAACAAGATTGGGGAGCATGAAAAACCCTCAAAACCAATTTGTCAGAATTACCTGTCAAAATAATGTCATCTATATATACAAGACAAAAAATGAGATTTATCGTTAGTAAAAATAAAAAGAGAAAGATCGGTATTAGAAGTATTAAATCCAAATGAAAGTAATGCTTTTTTAAGACAGTGGAACCAAATCCATAGAGCCTACTTAAGACCATAGAAAGATTTGTGCAATAAGCATACATGATGGGGCTGATTTTTTTCCACAAAACCATGAGGTTGAGCCATATAAACCTATTTATGAAGTGAACCAAGTAAAAAAAGCATTAGAAACATCAGGTTATCTAATACACCAATTTTTAGTAACAACTAGCTTAAAATAAGTATAATTGTGATAGGATAAATAATAGGACTAAGAGTAGCATTATAGTCAATTCCAAGTTGTTGATGAAATCCCTTAGCAACCAAACAAGTTTTATAGTGTGAAATTGTTCCGTTAAGATTTTGTTTGATATGATACACCCATTTGCACCTAATAAGATTTGTTTCTTAAGAGTTGGTACTAAGTCCCACATTTTGTTGGATATAAGGGCATTAAATTCCTTAGTTAATGCGACTACCCCTTTAGGATTTTTAGCATCTTGGGAATAATTTGTATGTTAAGTAATTTGAGCTTGAAATTATCTTAGCAGGGGTAAGGAATTCTTCCGAGACTGTGTGAGCATTGGGTGCATTGAACTAGTTTGTTTTGATTGTGAATTAAAAGTTAAAAACTCAACACTCAAGGAAATTTCAGGTAACTCTTGATGAATTATAGGTTGTGGATTGTCTTCATTTGAGAGCTTATCATAAGAGCCATATGAATTTTGAGGAAGAGGAGAGTTAGACACGTCATTATATGGAATCATGTTTGTTTATTGAGAAACTAGTGATGTAGGTCTTGAGATGGTAGGGAAGGTTGGTCAACTAAAGGTGTGAGAGAGGTTTGTGGCACACAAACTGGTATTGCAAATACCAATAAAAGAGATGTTGCTGTTGATTTCAATTGCCTTAGTATTAATATTAAATTTTATTGATGATCTTTAGAACATGCAAATGGAAAAAGATTCTTATAAAAAATATATGGCGAGAAATGTACACTTTATTAGTAACAATGTCAAAACATCTATGGACTTTGTGAAATTGTATCCTAAAAAGACACAATTAACAGAGCATGGTTCCAATTTATCCTTGTTATAAGGCCGAAGCCAAGGATAACATATGTAACTAAAAACCTTGAGAAAGGAATAATCAAGCTTCTTATTAAATGAAACTTCAAAAGAAGATTTATTATACAATAAGGGTGTAGGAAGTCTATTAATAATGTAACTTGCAACATCAAAAGCAAAATTCCAATATTTATATAGCACAAAAATATTATGCATCATAGATAAACTAATCTCAATAATATGTTGATGTTTTCATTCAGCACAACCATTTTGTTAAGGTGTGTGTGGGCATGAAAGATGATGATTAATTCTGTTTTCATCAAGATATTAGTGTAAGGCTTGATACTCTCCACCCTAATAATATTGAAATATTTGAATCCATTGATTAAAAATTGTTCAACGAAATGCTGAAATTTAATGAAAATACTCATGAGTTTTGGCTTATAATGAATAAAGTAAATCTAAAAATATTTACTAAAATGATGATGAAACAAAACATAGTATTTGCTTTGACTAATTAATTCTTGTGGGGAAGGTCCCCATAAATCACTGAAAATCAAATCAAGTAGATTTGACTTATGAGTAGATAACGAAAAAGGTAATTTATGAATCTTATTAACACTGTAACCATGGTAAATAGATCTAACATACTTAGAAAAAGATAAATTAATATTCCTAAGAACTTGATGCACTATTTTAATACTAGCATGACCTAGACGTTGACACCAAGTAGAAAGATCCACTAAAGCTTTTAGAGCCTTTGGTGATAAAGGAATCGACATTAGCAAGGTATAAATACCATTTTTACTATCCCTGTGGTAAATTACTTGCCCTGTTGTCAAATCCTTCATAATAAAACAATTGTTCAAAAATTCAATGGAGACCGAATTATGCTTAATCAAAGCATAAATAAATAATAAATTTTGATGGGCCTTTGGAACATATAATATTTGAGATAAATTAGGAGGAAAATTATTAACATATGCAGTAGAACATCTTATATAAGAGATGGGTAAGGTGCTCCCATCACTAATAGTTACTTCCTCAGGACCATCATATTTTGAATGAATGGTGAGGTTGTCCAATTCTGATGTGAGATGGTGTGTAGCTCCAAAATCAACTGTCTAACTATTGGTTTGTGTTAAAGTAAAGGATGCCACTTAATACATACTTTGTTTGAAGTAATACTTTGACAGTTGGACACTGACGTGAGTTATGCCCTATGCCATTACAATTATGGTAAGCGATTACATATAAGTCCATAGTTTGCTTATCACGTGAAATGTTGCTTGACTAGTTTTGAAATTGAGAATTCATTAGTCGATTTAAAGTTTGTTGGCCTTGATAACTCTGTCTGTGTCATTCCTACCTCTTCTACCATGTCCATGCCTCCACCTTGTTTGAGAATTTTGCTTTGATCCAAAATTCACTAGTGTACTAGATAGTTAGAAAAAAATTTGCTTCTCGTTGAAGTTGCATCTTTTCGCTAAGTAAGAGTTCATAGAGATCATTAAATGACACGAATTCCAATCGTGCTTCAGTAGCCTGAACAAAAGGACAATAAGTCACTAAGTTCGGCCATTACATAGTTTCCTAGATTGTCCTCTACTAATGGACTTCCGAGCACTGCTAGCCGATCCGCCATAAGCTTTTTGCACTATACATAGTTGACTCATTTCTCTTTGTAAGCTAATTAGTTGTTGTTTGAGCTGTCAAATTTGGGCCTTTGATTTGAATGCATAGGCCACTACAAACCTTGCCTGGCTTCGTATGTAGTGATAACTCCAACAATTTGCTACAATAATTGTTCAGATACAGAACTTACGATCTAACTTAACAAAAGTTGACCGTTATAGAGCCAAAAATGGAGCTCTTCATTGGGTTTACCTTTCTTTTTTAAAGGTGGAGGATGGATAGAACCATCAATGTGCCCTATTAGGTTGTAAACATGCAACATTGGCATAAGTTGCATTTTTCACGTAAGATAATTTGTGGAACTTAATTTCAGCAAAAACTGTTGTGAAACGTTGGGAAAAACAGCTGGTTGGATTTGAGTATGGGAAATAGAGACAATAAAAAAAGTTTGCTCATACCATGAAATGACTTAAGTTTGCTTTACCAATAAAGTAGGCATGACAACTGCGTTACATAATATATAAATACATCAAGACTATACTAATATGTTAGAATCATTGATCAAGCAACTTAACCAGTTCAACTGGTTCAACTATAAAAGCTTGAACCATCCAATTTTTTGGTGTAGTTAAAATTTTGATTCGATTTATTTTAATAAATCTTGTTGTTAAAAACTGATCAGTTTATTAATTAATCGGTTAATTTTTAAAAATTAATAATTTCTTATAAACTAAAATAAATCAATTAATTTTCATTTAATAATATCTTTTTTCAATTAAATTTCAAAATCTTCGATTGATAAGAACAATTATTTTCAATCATATTTTAAATTCTTTAATTTTATTTACTTTTTAGTTAGTTTTATGACGATCTAATAACGGTTGAACATTTTAAACTTTAAACGTCTTATCTTACTGGTTTAACTTCCGGTTCAAATTTTAAAATATTACTTAAAATTACATATATGAAACTATTGGGATTGTATTTACAAATATCTACATATTATCTACAAGTTAAACACAACAAATATATAGGAGATAGAGATAAAGTGGGATTAGAATATCTACATATAATTGACGTCAAACACAATAAATATGTTGCATTTAACTCTAATTTATAAATACCTTGTTAAGAGTTATGTACGTAGTGATTGTTATCATATTTTTCCTTGTATTGTCTTTTTCATAATAATAAAATAAGAGTGCTTCTTTATTTGTAGATATGTCACATAATTGATCAAATTATATAAATTCTTCTATTTTTATTTTTTATTTTCTTATTGTATTGCTTCTTTTTTGCAGCACATAGCTACCAAATAAGTGACCAACGAATATCTTCTTACTAAATATAAAAACTAAAATGTAGGGAACATCAAGGAAAGAGAAAAAGAAGATTAGGTAGTGTTAGGTAGTAAAGAAGGAACCCTTCACTCTCGATATACCCAGCATGCAACGGAGAAGGATTACAGGTTTAGGCACATATCATTTCGGGAATTTCGACCCATCGATCATGCCAGAGAGACCCAACATTACCATGCACCCTCTAACATACCTATGTCCTTTAGGCCCTACTCTTCGGACACCTGTCATCTCCTAAGCCCTCCAACCATAATTGTCCCTCCAGTCCCTTTTGGGATTAGTTCTCGAATAACATTTCAATCTTTTTCATATTTCCTTGTATCAATACTCCACTCTGCCAAGAACTTGCTACGAACATGAAGGTTAGAATCAAGTAGCACATTATCCTATTTTCTGACTTGAAAATGTTTCAGCGTTTTATAGCTAGGTCTTTTCATTCTCGTTCTCTGAAGTACTTAGTTGCATTGTTACATTAATCGTTTCGTTTCTTGGCAACAGATTTTCAACTGGGTACAGAGGAAGTTCCATCATGATTCCCTTAAAGGTTAGTTCCTTAGCACACTTAACGTAACTCTCAAATTAATGAGCGCAGAAAATTTTCTTTCTATAATATGATATTTGGTGTAAAATTTTCATTTTGGATTTTTTTGAATTTTGTTTGGAATTAGTCTGAGTCTGTCTAATTATTTTCATATTCCTGGTTTTATTATGGTTGTCTGTTCTATCATTAAGATGCTTCACCGACTGCATCATTCTCTCAAAATAATGCACGTTACTGAACTGTTGCGGTAACGAATTAAAGGGTTACTGACTTTTTTCAGAAGGGTTGGCTCAAAATGTGAAGAAAGTTGAATCCATTGTCAATGACGCTGACAAGCAAGCATTGCTGAAGCAAGTGGCACTCATTGACGGGCTTGACGGTTGGAAAGATGGCATTTTAACTATCGGGACATTAGGTTTCGAACCTTTGAGAAGCTTCACTCAACAAAATGAATATGTTGTCCTAGAAAGTGACCAAGAACATGAAGAGGAAGAAGAAGAGGAAGAGGAGGAGGAAGAAGAAGTAGGAGATAACAACGAGAAAGTGGAAAAGGAAAAATACAGTCGCTCAGTGCATGATGATGCTGAAAATGAAGAGCTGAACCCTTTGATTTTCACGACATTTGAGCGCAACTTTGTGGGTATTGCACACAACTTTTATGCAAAGGGTGCTGGATCTGATGAGACAATGACAATGGACAGTTTTACTCCAGATAACTCCGGTGACTTTGAGATTGATCAAAGGAAAAAGAAAGGAGAAAGAACAACACTAGCAGAATTATTTGAAGCAGACTCTGAAATGAAGAAGGCAGATTTCTGTGAAATTGAGTACAGTTCAGGTAAAAAATCTGTTGATCGTGCAAAGAATGGCCTCTCCTTCGCGAAGAAGCTCTTGCCTCATGTTCGAGAGGAGTTACGTCCCATGAAAAGAATACAGCGAGTAAGTAGAGTAGCCGTTGACATGTAACACATAATAATTTTCTGCGTGCATTCACACATACACTCAGGTTATGAAATAGTACTTTCTGTCGTAATTGCTAATTAGTTTATGCTCAATGTATTCTGATGTTTAGCTGATGCGGAAAATGTTGAAGAGAAAAATCCACCCTGACCTTGAAGGCAAAGTTTGTGAACTGAACGATCAAAACAAGATTGGCCCTGTGAAAAATCAAGGTAACAAGGGCGAGGAAGCTGCTGAATCAGTCTCCCTGCTTCGAACTGTTACAGGTACAAAAATATCTTAGATGAGTTAAACCAAGTTTAATTATTTGCTAAATTTTTAATTACGGCATCTACAAGAAATTTCCTGTAACTTTTAAGTTCTCTTCACTTAGTCTAAAAAGGTATGGAAATGATGTGATTTATGATAATTAATTTAGAGGCAGAATGGTTCCAAGTTGTAGAGTCAAACCCAAAAATGATACATCACTATTACAGAAAACTCAAAATTATCACAGAAGAACATAAAGATAGGTGCCTTTCGTACCTGTTACATCAGCAATTCTCAGGCTATCAGAGCCCAAAAAGTAATCATCCAATGCATGGTGTGGTGGAGGGAGGTGTCTTCATTTTCTTTTTCTTCATTAAGATTTTCTATTCTGTAAAACTAAGTAATTCATCTTCATATGTTAAGTATCTGCTTTAAGTATGCTCGGGAAATAGGTAAAGCATGTATTATGTCCAATGAACCTGTGCAAACAGCCATAGCCAATGTAGTAGGTTCAATTTGCCAACTTGTAATTTTTTTATGATGCCTATTAAACACATCCAATCATTGGATGTGCCAAGAGTCAACCAAATTCATCGGCATCACTCCAGGATCAGATCAAAGTCTTGCTTCTAACTCTCGTGGGACCTAATTCCCGAGTTCAACTGTGGCCATCTTCTTTAACGTTCATGTATCAACTCGAATAAATACTAAAAAAACATTTTATTATATTTCGTCAAATCCTATTAAGATATGTCCTCTGTAACCTGTTCTACTTGTACGTACTTCATAATGTCCTGCATGTCGGGCCAGGATTGGTGGACGGGAAGCTATTTTCCTGTAATTTTCATTGGCTAGTATTCATGCATCAGGAAAATGGGGCCCTTGTAGAAAATAACTCCGGAAATGAATCCAAAAGAAAGCTACCAAATTCAGGACAAGTCAATTACATTTACACTGTTGGATAGATATGTAGAGAATGCAATATATATATATATATTGAGATAGAGGGATAGAGAGATGTTCAAATTTTTTTTCCTGTTCACCTCCATTTTAATACTTTCTTTTTTCAATCGTGTCGCAGGTCAAGCAATATGAACCTTGGTGATATTATCTGATCCGCTAGAAATGTATTTGGGTATTGTTTCTACTTTTTCTTTTTCAGGTTTGATTCTTCCCCCTTATTTGTTGTCAGCACAATGTTAATGAGCTTGTCATGTATGTTGTAGCATGGGACTGTATGATCCTGCCTGCGTGTTCTGTTTGTATTCAATTGAAGTTGGATGTTTGGTTGTGAAAAAAAAAGGGACATTTAATCAACAGTTAGTTTTCCTATGTAATTGTCTAACAAATTAGTGTTAAGTAACATGGAAATCTAGAACCAATACCAGGGTTTGTTGAAGGGTACATTAGTTGGGACAAACAAATACTTCTGAATGCGTTGATTCTTTTTCCAAAACAGCGAACTACTCTTATCTGTGTTTTAATCGGATAAGACAATCTACGCATAATATTCGAATCAATTCTGGTCTCGTCAATTCACTTCGGTTCGTCCCACCAGCAAAGCTATTTTCCAATTGGCCATTAGAGCCACCTGAGCTGCAGTGACTAAATCGTCCCCTTTTTTTTTTTCCCCTATGACCGTACGCATTGAGTAAATTCTGATCAGCATACAGTAATTCGTTAACAACGTTTAACAAGATACCGTTATTTGGTTATTTACCAGGATTAATTAATTGGTAATCCTTTTTTATTTCTTGCATTTTTCTTCCTCTTTCTGCATATGCTTTGTATTTTATATTGTATTTGCCGTTACCAATCAGTATACATCGTATCATATCAGATTATTATATCACAATATATCGGGCATAATCATTATGATCTGGGTAAATTTGGATAAATCAGCAAACTATTTAGAAGTCTCGGAGCCTTCATAAACAGATGATTGACTTTCAGATTCATACGAGACAGAAACTAGATAAGGATTGCAATGAATTCTTGTTGAGGAGCTTTATCTTTTCTAATAGATGGAGCAGGTTGGATTTTTTTTTGAAATATTAAAAAATTAGATTGATAGATAAAAGATGAAGTACAACGATGGGAGAAATATAGTACTCTCCTTAATCTCCTACGACAAAACAACAACACATTACACAATACAAACTAAAACACTTGGAACAACGGCATAGTAAAGACACCGTTACTTATCTAAGGCAAGTCAATTATAAAAGAGGTATAGGACCCCTCTCCTCTGCACATCTAACATGCTAGTACTTCCAAATTAGGGCCACTACAAGAAAACAGCAAAAAGGGTCATAAAAAACGTCGTGAAATGTGGTGTAGGTAAAAGATTTCTGTGACGTTTTCTGTAAAACGTCACGAAAAACATTAACATTCTGTGACGTTTTACACAAACGTCGCGGAATGTCAGTGTTTTCTGTGACGTTTCCAGAAAAAGTCGCAGAAAGCCATTCGCGACGTTTTAAAAATGTCGTGGAAAGTCATCCGTGACGTTTTAAATAGAATTATTTTTTTAATTTTTAATTTTTTAATTTTTTCGAAAATTTTTTTAATTTAATACTTTTTCAATTTTAATAATTATTTTTTGAATAAATTTTTAAAAAATCTTATTTGTTTAATCACTATTCAATATTATTTATGAATTTTATTTATTTAATTCTTCAATTTTTTAGTATATCATTAATTTTAATAATTATTCATATATCACAAGAATTTCATATGTGCAGACAATTTATTATTTAATTGCAATTCGCAAACATGTTATAATACACTAATTAATATAAAAAGTACGTCATAAGTGTAAAGATGACTACAAAATATAATACACATGACTGCAAAATATCCAGTAAGGATGGCTTCGTATGACTGCAAAATATCCAGTAAAGATGGCTTCGTTTGTCACTAACTAATCGACATGATGTCAAAAGCGGAAATCAATCCTTCACAGGACAATAGTGTGGAAAGGCAACCATAGAAAAATAAATGTGAAAAACAAACAGCTAAAAGATTATGTATATGTACAACTAGGTACTTGAAGCATGTAATCTATGCGCCCTTCTTCACTT
>JANQAP020000094.1:1273918-1285951 GCA_026874005.2 Erythroxylum coriaceum
TAAGGATCAAGAAGCAGTTAAGGATTTAGGCTATAAATACAAGTCAAGAGGTCAAGATGAAGTTTCAATTTAAGGTTGTCCTGGTGAGGGCACTCTACCTTTGTGGGACACGCGTCCAGATGTCACTTAGGACGTCGGCCACGTTTCTCACAAGGGGTGGGGGTCCAACACTTCCATAGAGAGTAAGAACAAGGCTTATAGCTCCAACATGGATATGAGTATGATTTTGGTCTCTCCAAAGAGAGATGAGTTCTTTTGGGATCTCTAGTTTTACATATTGTTCTGCTATTATTGCCTTTAAATCACACTACTCTAAACGAGAACTTTGGATGATCTCCTTTACCTTTGGCTGATTTGTAGTGAGGATTGTACAAATACTTATGGTCTAAAAACAATTGTGAGAATATATATTGTATGGACTTAATAAGGGAACAAAAGTATCATGGATACGACTTTCTTTTGGGAGATGAGTGACTTCTACTAGATTTTCTATTTTATTATAATGAGTTCATTTAAGATTGGAAGGAAGATTTTCTATTGAAAGGGTTCAAGAAAGATGAATAAGATCACTAGGTAAAGAGTCACTCATTGCATATAAAAAAATATCCTTAGTTACTTTCATTAAGAATAACATAATCACAGTTAATAACACTCATGATTCTTATACCATCCAGGCAACCTTTGGTCAGAGGGTACACAAGATAACAGAAATCTAAAGAGGCAAGTGTAGAGCATACTTATCTTTCTTTATGACTGTTTCTATATTATTCAAGAATCAAGCTGTTAGGAAAAAGAAAAATTTAAAAAGAAGCCATAAAATAAAACACTCACTTCATTTTATTGAATTCACGATGATGTACAATAAAAGAGGAAACTTGCTTTTATTGACTAAGCAAGGGGAAACAAGACAAACCACTTTTAGAAAATTCAAACTAAAATATAAAAGTGAATAATGAAAGTAAGAATTATTGGAAACATTGGGTCTTAATAATATTTTTAGAAGATAAAAGGGAATCGATCAACAGAGAGGTGCAGATAAAGAAAGTGGTCCACTATCATCATTAGATAGTGACATATCATCATCCATATTTTCCATTTCCTTAATGAAATGGATTATCTAGGAATCATTTCAAAATAGGGTCGGGGATCTTGGGCATCTTAAAAGTAGTATTATAGTTTGGACTTTTCTTTGGGCTTTTGTGGAGCTTTCTCCAATTTCAAAATTTTGTTAGGGCTTAAAGTCAGGTAGGCATGGAAATTCACCTGCCATGACACTGAATCCCATATGGGCAAATTGTTCAAATGAAGTCTAATAGCCAGTAGATTGTGAGATCGACTTTGGAAGGGTAAAGTCACTAGGATATGGACCCAAGGATGCACAAATAGCTGGCTTAGTGAATTTTGGATGGTTCAAGTGATCTAAAAAATGATATAAATCACGCATAATGTTTTTATGATCTTTAGGCCAATCAATGGTGGTTCTTCACATTTGGAAATGGTTGATGAGGTAGATATAACGATTGTCAGTCATGTTATAAGAACTATAGTCTATAAAGAAAGATTGAGCTTTTTGTTCATATGTGGGAATGCTCTATAGTTGATATCGGTTGAGGATTTATCCTAATTGGATGCTTCATTTAGCCAAGGGTTGGAACCATTCTAAGAATGTCTATAGCAGAGAACTTTCATTGGCAGGGTTGGCTAGATGTTTATAGACATGCAATGGAGATAAAGCAATGGGAAAGGCGTATAGGGTAGATAAAGCCTAAAGATGCCACATTGTGGGCGCAAGAAGAGAGTCATAGAGATGATGGATGGTATAATATGGATGAAATGATGTGGATAAGGTGGAATTTTCAGGGTGATGAGAACTATATGGAGATAATATAAAGGACTTTTATGGAGGAGGACAACAATTTCTTTTAGATTTTGAGGAGAAGTTCTAGTGATAGGGGGAAGGATTTTTTTAATTTTAGCGTAAAGTGGGAATTTCATAATTAGGAAAATAAGAGGAATTGGTTTTTTTAGGATAAGAGAAAGTAATTGAATTAGTTTTTTAGGTCAAGAGAGAAAATCTACAAGAAGGATGTGGTAACCTTTAATATAGCAATTAGTGAATTTATAGTGAGAAAACTAATCTTGCCAACAAAGTAATTAGTTTTTAGGAAATATCTTCTTATTGGGCTCAAGGATCTTTAGAAATGACATGTTATCCATTTCCACCACAAAATGGTAAGAGCTGAGGTGGAAATCAAAATTTTTGATGACCTTTTTCACCACCAAAATCTCCTTATAAACGGTGTGGTAGTTCTTTTCTGGGTAAACTGGACACTAACATGACCATAATAAATTTTTTCATCAATCTCTTCAATTAAGATGACACTCCAATAAGGGTCACTAGCATCTTTCTAAAGGATGTGTTGGCCTTTGTCAAAAATCTTTAAAGGGGTGGATGATGACAAACTTGTTTTAAGTATTGGACAGCCTAGGTTTAATCTTTACTCCATGATGGTAGATTCTTTCTCAGTAATTTGGATAAGGGACTTGTGTAATTATCCACGTGAGAGATTAAATCTCTAATGTAATTAACAATTTCAAGGAATTGTTGAATTTATTTTATGTTGAGATTTTCATCAGAAAAATGTAATAGCTCACTAACTATGTGTAGACCAAGCCAATAAAATCCATTATGAAAATTGATACCCAAAAATTTTATTTAGGTAGTTTTAATATGGTTTTTTTTGGCTGAGAGCACAATTTGATATTGCTTTGTAAGATCTAAAATGATTGAATTAATACCTTATGATCTTCAAGGATCAAAGAGTATAAAGGATGTCATCAGTGTAGATTAAAGTATTGAAAAGAATGAGCTCATAAATTTTTCTCATGGTCCTTTGAAGTAGTGATGGAGTAACTTTGAGTCCAAATGACATAACAATTTATTGGTATTGAGCATTGGGAATGCAAAAAGTTTTTTGTTTTTCTTATGGATCTATACCCAATTGCCAAAAACCTGTTTTCAAGTTAAATTTTGAAAAGATTGTTACTTCTTTGAGAAATAAGACTTGGGTATTGATCTTTGGCAGTGGGAATTGATCTCTTGAATAAATGCATTCAAAGGTTTATAATCAATTACCAACCTCTTTTTTGTTATGCTTTTTTGGTTCACATAGAAAGCTTGACATGCCCATTCTGATTTTGTGGACTTAATTAATCCTTGTTGAAGTAAGATAAAATACTCATCTTATGCTAACTTTAAATCATTATGATTCATATTAAGGCGAGAAGCCTTGGTGGGATTAATATCTTCATTCTTCTTGAAAGGTAGATGAATGAAGAATTGTAGAACTTTCCAAAGGGAATTAGGATGTGAGAAATGTCAATAGTTTTTAGTACAATGTTCCAAAAATTGATCCCTTAGTGCTTCATATTGGTAGGTACTTAAATGAGTTCAAACATGTTGCGTATATCTGTATAATCATTAAAATTGGCTCAAAATTTAATCCTTTTGAGTAAGAATTGTAATGGAGATGCTTTGCAATACAAATCCATACCAATTAGGATATCTGGGCTAGATAGATGACTACCAAGAACTTTAATCCATACAACACAATCAGGGAAAAATCTTGCCCTTAAGTTTCTTTTAGTGATAAGCCTAATTTTGAATGAATTACCATCAACAATAGTGAAATATTCATCATGTGATATCCAGGTTTTAGGAGATAAGATGTTGAGCTTCATAACACTTCAACAGAATCCAATATCTATATATCCAATAGCCTTGATTGACTTATCATATTTATCCTATTGTAATAATTGGATGTAGACATAAGGATGAGGAACAGTGATAGGTTTTGAGTTTACCTTCAAACATGGTTATTGTAATATGTATAAGTTATCATCCTCAGTATCTTCGTCTTCGAAGATTAGGTCATTAAAGGATCCAAACTCATCATTAGAAGAGTCGATCAGAACACAAAATTTTGTTTCCTCATCTTCAATGGACTGTTCTTCAATGAAATCTTCAATAGTACTATTGTCATGGATATGCATTATAACTTCAATGGATTCTAACAGTTTCAAATCCCTTTTTGTCTTAATAGGACATTGGCGAGCATAATGTCCTAATTTGCCACAAATGAACATTAATATGCCTTTTTTGCTTGAAGAGCTCATCATTTCAGGAAATGAACAAATCTTTGTTGTTTTCTTCTTCTGAATGGCTTATGATAACTTTCATTTGAAATATGGGATTTGTGAAACTTTTTGTAGGAAAACTTCTTGTGATTATACTTCTTTTTAATAGGACATTCACAATCCTTTTTCTCCTTACACTTGATCTTCAGATAAGGCTTTTTGTAAGCCTTTTTTAGCAGAGGACCACTTTTAATCATTTTCTTAAAAACGTTTGTTGATCATAAAGTTTATCAAGAGAAGTTAAGATGAATTGATAGTGTCACCAAGAGATATTTCTCTCATATCTCTTTATATAGCTGTGATGGTACTTTAAAGTTTAGGTTGTAATTCTTTAGGAAGAGATGAGAAGAATGTCTAACAAAGATTGATATCATTTAAACCATTAAACAGATAATATCTTTCTGTCATATGTTGAAAATGATTTCATAAATCTCTTCTATCTAGTGAACAACACTTCATTTCTAAATACTTTTGCCTGATTACTTATCAATGAGCTGAAAATCTCCAATAAATTCTTTATAGATAACTCCAACAAGAATTCCTGCAGATGCTACTTGAATATACTGGAGTCTGCGGTAGTCATCTAGACTTTGCTACCATTCTTATAAAGTACTAGTAAACTGAGAGGTAAACTCAAACAAGATATCTCTTAAAGGGTGATATAGTCGAGTCATTTATAGATCAATCTAAGCTCCAAATTTATGAAGGCAATCTTTCTATTTCTTAGGTGGAAGATCATCAAAAGTAACCAGAGTCATAAAGTAGGTCTAGTTGGTTGTACTTGTATTAGTGAGGGTGATGGTGAACGTCTAAATGGTTTAGTCCCTGTAGTTACAGCTTCAGTAATTTCTAGTTTGACCTTAGTTGATTGACAACATTTTTAGAAGATAAGAGGGAATCTATCAAAAGGAAGGTGTAGACAAAGAGCGGAGTCCACTGTCATCATCAGATAGTGACATATCATCATCCATTTTTTCCATTTCCTTAATGAAATGGATTATCTCGGAATCAGTCCAAACTGGGTGCCAGGGATCTTAGACATCTTGAAAGTAGTTTGGTAGTTTTGACTCTTCTTTGGGCTTTTGTGCAATGGAGCTTTCTCCAATTTCAAAATTTTTCTTAAGCTCAAAGCCAAATGGACATGACAATTCACTTGCCATGATACTGAATCTTATATGGACAAATCAATCAAATGAAGTATATGTTTTCTCTTATGGATTCTTTCTAAGTTTTTCTCTCTCCTAAAAGCTTGATTCTTGAATAATGTAGCAATAGTCATAAAGAAAGACAAGTATGCTCTACACTTGTCTCTTCATGCGGATCATGTATATCAGAAAGTCTTAGCTATAGAACCTACTTGAGGTATAAGTTATACAGGGAAAGATTGATTAGTTTAGATTTCTAAAAGGCAGGCTTTGAGAATTATCGCCCAAAAAAGAGAAAAAGGGTTTGTGTCTCAGCTAGCATATTTGAAATTTAAGCTTCAGTCAATCTTTATATATCTTTGGCCTCTTATGGAAATTTGTTCAATAAACTACTTGATTGGCATATAGTCTGAAAACCTATGATGCAACTCTCTTGAGGCTTATCGATGAAATATTTCATGAGCCTAGTAGTTATAAGGCAAGAAGGGAATTTCTCGATTCATGTGATCTAACAATGTCACGTATTTTAGGTTTCTGTTATCCCTATTTGTCCTCTAACCAAGGGTTGCCTAGATGGTACAAAAACATATTGTATCATATTAGATTATTAAATCACGATGTACCATTAAATTTAAATTTATAATCACTATACAAAGGTGACAATTAGAATAGTAAAAAAAACTAAATAAGAATTGTAAATTAGAAAAAGCTAAAAAGTTAAATAAAAAAGTATATCTAAATATTTTTAAACATAAAAATATAAATAATACGGATTTAAAGTCCTTTAAAGACTTTTAGCCTTTAATTTTAAGGACTAGATAAAATTTTTAATTTAGTATTGAAAATAGTTATTAAAGTGATATTTTGATGTAATTACTCTCCAAAAAGGATTTACCTTTTCAAAGCTTACTTTATTATTATGATATTTTGTGGATGAGACAATAGCTGTTTTAATTCATTATTAGGATGATATGTTCTCATCATGATACTGTAAAATTAAACTTTCGTTCAAATCACACAAAGCAAAATTTGGGACTATTTTTATGAAAATTTCACATTCTATTTCATATTATATTTAATTATATTTATTTAAATTATTTTTATAAATTCAAAATTTCATATCTATAATTCTCTAAGCTTTTTCTAACATTGTTAAGGGAATTATTTCTTCACATAATTCTTTTACTAAATACTTTAAGAGTCTTCTTGTGTTATGGATAAGCATAGAATTACATTTAAAGCCAAAGAGCTTTAAGGTCTAGAAAATATTTCTAGTTCTTTATGAAGTAATTTACTTCTTAGCTTAATAACCATTTGTACTATTGTATTAGTTCTTAATTTCTTGTAATAATGATAATGACGACGACGACGACGACGACGACGACGACGACGATGACGACGACGACGACGACGACGATGATGATGATGATGATGATGATGATAATAATAATAATAATAATAATAATTATTATTATTATTATTATTATTATTATTATTATTATTATTATTATCATTATCATTATTATATTTATATTTATGTTGTTCTTTTGATTAAGAGTATTCTCTGTTTAATCTTATTTTGTCTTACTTTAATAAAAAAATTGAAAGCATTAATAAATATATGAATAAATCATTACAACAATAACAACAAAAACAATAATATAGTGAAAGTTCCTGATACGTAAGGTCTGGGGAGGTTCAATTGTATATAATCTTACTCCTAACTAGTAGAGAGGTTGTTTCTAACAAACTCATATGAAAATATATTAGTATTATTTTATTATTTTAATATGTATACGTATATTATATTTATATTTAATACTTATAAATAAAAATATAAAAATAAGTAATAGTATAAATAATACGATAAATATATAACATGGTAAAGAATAAAAATAAAAGATAAAATAAGTAAATAAATACACCAACAAGAAAGAAGACTTGTAAATAAATAAATCAAATAAGTCATTACAAGAAAATATGCATATTAAGTAAGGATATCTTTAGGCTAAATAACTAAGAGGGAAGTATTACATATTAAATATTTAGTCTAAATACAAAATATAAGACTCGAAGGAAAAAGTTTAAAGACCTATAAGAACGAGAAGGACCTCTCTACATGAGATCATTTATCCATATCCTAGTACGTCAAAGTTTTATATCGAGGGTTATGCCCTTGGTAAATTCTAATAGAGTTATATCATTTTTTATCACCTCCTTGTGGTTCTTCTTAGACCTTTCTTTTTTTTCTCTTACAGTCTCTGAGTACAATCTTTTCTCATCTTTTTACTAGAGTGTCAAGGTGTCTCTTTTTAATATGTCTAAACTACCTAAGTCTTATCCCTCATAATTTTCCATTAATATCAACCACTTTTAATTTGCCTCTTATCATTACATTCCTAACCTTATCTCTTCTATTAAGGTTGGACATCTAACGGAACATCCTCATTTTTGTCACCATTAACTTATGACTATGCACATGTTTGATGGGACAACACTTCTGCCCATTAAGTATGGCTAGCCTAATCGCTAAATGATAGAATTTATCTTTGAGCTTAAGAGATATCTTCTTGTCACATAAAACTCATGATGCACTTCTCCATTTAAGCCACCCTGATCTGATACGGTAAACTATGTCTTCATCAATCTCTCCATTACTTTGGATAGTAAATCCTATATACTTGAAAACACTCTTTCTGTAGTATAAATTATAAATCATTCTTTACCTCCACATCGGAAGCCACCTTATGGCCCCAAAAGTTACACTCTAAGCACTCAGTCTTAATCTTGCTCAATTTAAAGCCCCTCGACTCTAACATATCCCTCCAAAATTCTATCTTAACATTGACACCTTCTTTTGTCTCATCCAATAAAACAATGTCATTAGCAAGCAATATGCACCAAGGCACATCCCCTTGGATATTCTTGATGAGCTCATCCATCAATATTGCAAACAAAAAGAGGTTCAATAAGGAGCCTTAGTGTAGCCCAATATCCATAGAAAAATGTTTTGTATCTTCTCTTATCATCCTTACTCTAGTTTTTACACCTTCATACATATCTCTAATGACCCGTATATAAGTCATAAGAACTTCCTTCATTTCTAAACACCTCCACTTGATTTCCCTAGGTATCCTATCATATGCCTTCTCTAAATCCATAAAAACCATGTATAGGTTATGTCATCTTTTCCTATAATATTCCAGTAATCTTTTAAGGAGATGTAAAACTTTTATTATGGACCTAATGTCAAACTGGCTCTTCAAGATAGGAGAATCCTTTCTCACTCTCTTCTTATCCTGTAACTTCATTAAAATAATAAAATATAAATTAGGAAAATAGTAAATTCAAATTAGAGAATTCAATAAAGCATAAATATAAAAATATAAAAAACTGAAATAGAATAACTAACTTTTATTTTATTCAAATTTTGTGAAGCATTAAGACAAAAAAGGCTTTATAAGGAGTAGGCAATTGAAGAAAGGCTTTATGTTGGACTCTTCAAGCCTTGACAATCATGGTGGGAGGATTTTAAGTGGAGGTTTTAGTAATTTGGAAAAGGTTTAAGTTTTATAAAGCTTTAGTTATGTACTATCTTAATTTTAGTATCTTTTAGTTTTAGTAAACTAGAAGATTGTTTTAGTTTGTAAGGTTAGAGGAAGTAAGGAAGGAAGAGGATGCTAGAATAATTCAAAGAGAGAGAGACCAAAAGAAGAGAAGATGGTGAGAAAAAGGATGCCTTTCCTTCTACATCTAATGCCATTTTATAGGCATGTTCATGTTTATTTTAGTGATTATGTTACAAAGAATCTAACAGGCTTTAACATCTTTTAACAAGGTATCTTTATAGACTTTAGCTTTTTTTAAGGTATCTTTATAGTCGTTAGCTTTTTGCAGGACATTTTTGTAGGCTTTAACATCTTATAGTCTTTAGTGGGACATCTTTATAGGCTTTTAATATTTTATAAGGCTTTTTTGTAGGCTTTATCTTTTTCTAAAGTGTTATCCATTATGCCTTTGACATTTTCTTGTAGCTCCTTATACTAGTGTTACTTCAGTTCTATTTCCTCATTATCTAAGGCTAAATCTGCTTCCTCTTCATTATTCTTTACCGTTGAAATGGATTGAGATTTTAACAATTGCTTTGTTATATCAAAATATTCTTCTTTGATTTTAGCTCTAGCTAAGAGCACATTTACTTTTGGATTTTGTGGTAGAGATATGATGAGCTTATTAATCTTTTGATCATTCTACTCAAAATTTTGTACAATCTATTCTTCCACAAAGCGTGATGAAGCTTTTTCTCTTTAGATAAATTTATTCATTATTTGACTTCGAATCTCCTTACCAAAATGGGAATATATGGTTATTGATTTTGCTTGTATTCATACCTCAAGTTACCATCTAAGAGGTGAAGAATTTTGAGACAAATAATAAAGATGGACGAAATAAGTCTTCATAATATTTGTGATGATTCTTAGATTTAAAAATCAACATCCTTGATATATTTATTGTAGAAGTATTTGGGGTAATGATCTATACCATTTCCACCAATTGATGAACTAAAAGAGAAATTTGAATGTAGTTACAGTGTTGAAGAAAAATAGCCATGAGTGATGGTTTGAAGTGTTCATCAGTAGAAAAATATTAAACCAAGGTTGTTGACAGTTATAATAACTGTAATTAGGATAGTATGGGAGGTTGATTGAGAATCAAGCTTTCAATTTTTTAGTTTTCCAAGGTTGTTGTCCCCATTCTGTAGGATGTATGACTTTATTTATTTTATAGGTGAAATAAACAGGAGTGGTTTTATTGGATTCCACGAAGTAGTGTATTATTTTTGCAAAAACAATTTCTTTCAAAATGTCTAAATAATAGCTTTGGAGTTTTGACAAATCCTAATGTTTGTAATGTCAACCTTTGGGAAAATTTGTTAATTACTTCAGAAGGGTTTGCAATATAAAACTATTTAAAAATTTTAAAATTGTTTAGAAGAAACCTTTTTAAAATAACAACTTTAAAAAGAGGGATTTTAAGATGATGCTATTTCTAAATTCTTTAAAAACTTTTTCAGTGATTGTTGACTTTTCAAATTACCATTTAAAAAGGTCATTAGCTCATGTAAGATAACTTTTATATTTGCATTTTGAAAATTATTTTTATAGGATTTTTTTAGGGTTTTTATCAAGGGAGTCCCTCAAAACTATTGATAGCTCTAGAGTTATTGAAAAATGGTGGAGGGATTCATGCATATTAATTTTAGAGGATGAAGATAAGAAGGCTTCACCTTGAGATTTAGGAAAGAATAGAATAGTTTGTATTTCTTTTAAGACATCTATCCAATATTTTACTAGTTGGGCAAATAGTGGTATTTTAGATTGATCTTTAGAGGGGTTTTATTGAGGTTGTGGAACAGGCCTTTGTAGGGCTTCCATTGGTTTTTCCACTCAGGATCATTGTTTAGATTGAAAAAAATATCAAGTCTAAGAAATCAAGAATATAGTTTGCTCCACTTTTAGTAAATCCAATATCAAAATAAAAAACACTTAAAAATAGCTTACCATCTAGCAAAAGTCTATTTTACAATATTTTTAACATCTTTTAGTAAAACTTCTTTTGCATATTTATATTCAATGCGTAAAAGAAATTTTTCGTTTAATAAATTACTTTGAAATTTAGTAATGCATATTGTTAGTCCCTGATGGCACCTAAGAGGGGGAGGTGAATTAGGTGTTTATAAATTTTTTACTAAAAGTTACCAACTTAATATGATAGTGAACACAAAATATAAAGGAAGAAAGTATGTGAATTTTACAATGCTCTTAAGTAATAAAGTAAGGAAAGAAAGATGTAAAGAAATTTATAAAGATTCGATAAATAAACCTTACCTATGTCCACTCCCAAGATTCTTCTTGAATTTTCACTATAATTTTTCTTTCAAGATGAAGAATATTCTTTATACAATCTTTACTTAACAAAGAGAAACCTTTTTACAATCTTTCTCCAAAGTGAAGAGGAATCTTAGTGTCAACCTCAATGGAAGTTTACAACCTAAAATGACTCATTTTATCACTTTAATAATATCAAATGGGCTCACTCACTTAAAATGAGACAATGAATGCTCCAATAATTGAAAAACACTTAGAAATGTGTGTAAAAGACACTCAAATTCTTCTTGATGTTAAACCCAATGAAAACATATATATATTTATAGGATTTTAGGACTCTTACTTGACATTCACTACAAAAATTATAGACAATCTGCGACGTTTTTTGATAAAACGTCGCAGATTATGGAGACTTTTGGCGACGTTTAAGAAACGTCACCGAAAGTCTTACTTTTCTGCGATGTTTTATATAAACGTCGCAGATTTGTGCAACTTTTGGCGACTTTTTTTCAATAAAACGTTGCAAAAGATAAACTGCGACGTTTTATTGAAGAAAACATCGTTGTTGGCTTAAGAAGAAACACGATGTCATCTGGTTGGGGATGGGGACAGGCAAGAATTTTTTACATAACGAAAACGACGTCGTTTTGGTTTAAACCAAACGACGTCGTTTTGGTTTAAACCAAACGACGTCGTTTTGGTTATGTAATAGAAACCCCCACGTCCCATTCCCCCTACCCACCCAACCTGCACGTCGTCTTTCCCCTTCTCCGCTGTGTCTTCTCCTTCCTTCGTTGCATCTC
>JANQAP020000094.1:1409001-1420699 GCA_026874005.2 Erythroxylum coriaceum
AATGAATAAAGTGTTCCAACCTTCCATGAATGTTGAATGAATAAAGTGTTCCAACCTTATTTGGATCAATTAGTGACTCTGATCATAGAAGATATTTTGAGTATATTCGAAAAGTTAAGAGGAACATTTGAACGCTTGAGGTTAGTCTTACATATCATGAGGGAGAAACAATTATATGCGAAGTTTAGTAAGAGTGAATCTTAGCTTGATCAAGTAGTATTTTGGGTCATATAGTATCTGGACAGGGCATATAAGTAGACCCAAAGAAAATTAAGGTATTGATGAAGTGAGAAACTCCGAGGAATATATATGAGATCTGGAGTTTTCTAGGATGAGCTGGATACTACCAGGAGTTGTCAAGGAGTTTTTACTGATCTTAGCCCCTTTGACAAAACTTCTGAGGAAGAATACGCCATTCAGATGGACTAATGAATGTAAAAAGATTTTTAAGGAAGTAAAACACCGACTAATTACAACACCGGTGTTAGCTATTCCATTTGGATCTAAAGGTTATGTAGTATATAGTGATGTTTCACATCAGGAATTAGGATGTATTCCGATGCAGCTTGGTAAAGTGATTATATATATGTATCGAGACAGTTAAGATCTTATGAGTTTAAATTATTTAGCACATGATTTAGAACTTGCTGCAATTTAAATTGCTTTGAACAATTTTGAGACATTATATGTAGGGTGGAACATTTTGGATTTATACAGATCATTAAAGTTTGAGTGAATTATTGAGTTTGAAAGAGTTGAATATGAGACAAAGACAATGGATAGAATTACTTAAAAGATTATGATTGTACAAATGAGTATTATCCAGTAAAGCTAGTGTTGTATCTGATGCATTGAGCAGAAATTCCAATAACAGTGTAGCACAAATTCAAATATTGAGGTTACCAAATCTAGTGCAATGAAGAGCATAGAATGTTGAGTTGAATTTGGGGCAAAATGAAGTATTATTAGCTATATTGAATTTAAGATCAATTTTACATAAAAGGATTAGAAAAACCCAAAGTGAAGGTTCAAAATTTATGAATCTTATTGAGAAATTGAAAATGAATTTGAATTTTGAGTTTGAATTGGAAAAATGATATTTTGTGATTGTAGTTAGGAGTATGTGTACCCAATATAGATAATTGAGAAAAGAGATTTTTGGAGGAAGCACACATAGCAGCCTATGGTATACATCCTGGTAGTAATACACTGAAACAACATTTAGCAGCCAAAGATGCAGAAGCAAGTTATTGAATGTGTGACTAAATGTTGGAATTGCCAACAGTTTTAACTGTTGGAGATATGTTTAGAGCTTATATTTTGAGTTCCTAGGAGCATGGGGTCAATAAACCACTCTGATCGAATTTGATTCTAACAATCATTATCACAGTAGTATCAGAATGGCACCGTGTGAGGCATTATACGCAGAAAGAGTCATCTACCTTTATATTAGGATAATTGAAGGCCATAATTAATTCAAGATACTGTTGACAAGTGAAATTGATCTGTAGTAGAAATTAAGTGATTTAAGAAAGACAAACGAGTTAGGTGGATCAACACCGAAGATATGGAATATTGAGAGAAAGATAAAGTGTTTCTGAGAGTATCGCCTTGGCAAGGGTGTGCTGAAGTTCGTTAAAAAGGGTAAACTAAGCCCGAAATACATTGTTCCATATGAAATTATTGAGAGAATAGGACCATTGACTTATGAGTTAGTATTACCAACAAAGAGGTCTCAGATTCACATTGTGTTATATGTGAGTATGCTTAGGAGATATCAGTATGATCCGATATATGTGTTATCGACACAGAAAGTGAAATTGTGTGTAATCTAAGTTATTTTGAGGAACTAATTAAAATAGTGGGATATCTGAATAAGCAACTAAAAAACTAAATGATTCCATCGGTTATAGTCCTTTGGAAGAAATCATTCGAGTGCAGAAGCTACATAGGAAACGGAGGAGCTTATGATGAAACAAACCCCCCCCCCCCCCATCAAATTGATTATTCATATAAGAATTTCGAGGACGAAATTTATTAAGGGGGGAGAATTGTAACATCTCGTTTCCATACTAAGGGTTAGGACATAGGATCCTAAATCAAGATACATGAGAAATAACATAGAGAATACGTGAGGTGCCTTGCATTTACAAGCATATCACTAGTATAAGCGTACACACACGTGATCATTAATAATTGCACACCTTATAATGACTGTTCACGCATTCATTTGACATTTTTCCGGATATAAATGATTTTTATTAAAGTGATTATGAGCTGGATAGTGGATATTTTTGTCTTGAAAATTGATTTGGTGAATTATGTTGATGATTTAGAATTTTTTATGAAATTTGAGAGATTTAGGAATTTATGTGTATTTTTTGACTAGAAAAAATGTTAAGGGGCAAGACAATTGATAAATGGTAATAGAAATAAGTGAGAAATGACGGTAGAAATTATTGATAAGTAACATTAAGATTTAATGACAAGTGCCATAGAAAATTGGGAGACAATTAAATTAGAAATTTGAGACAAATAGACTAGCTATTTAAAAGACCAAGTGGAGATTATAAGGTAGTGACCCAAGGAAATAAAATGAAAGACCAAAATGGTTATCTTTTAATTTAGCCATAAGTAGGTGAGGTGTGTGACAAGGCAAGTTTTAAACTTGGTTGAGTAATGGTTTAATATTTTTATATTTAAAATTCTTTAAACATAAATTTATTTTAATTAATAGTTATTCTATTTAGAAAATAAAATGTGTTAATTTTAATAAATTAAGTCAAAATTTTAAATATCTTTTTAAATTTTAAACTTAACAAGAAAATTTAATTATATTAAAATAAAAATTATGTTATAATTTTATAATTTTATTTAAAATTATTCATTGTTGATAGATATCATTATTATATCACATTGGTATAAGAATTTCAGTAATAATATTCACATAGTATAAGAATTCAGTATAATATTCACAACTTCGTTGTAAAATATGAATCCCAAACTTGTCTAGGGCTAGGCCCAGGTTAATTACATTTATTCTCACTGGACCTTCAGTTTGTGACAGATCACCGTGAGCCCAATGATACACTTTCCTTCAAAGTGTGCAATAACACAAATACATGAACAGTGAACATATTATTGGAAAACCCACCAATGCCCATATGCAACCATAAACCCATCTCTGCCCCCATAATCCAAAGTGGATTGGGGCCGAATGGAAATTGGAAGTTTTTTATTCGGGCAAATGAAATTTGTGTCCTGTTACTTTAAGAGTTCCAACAGTCGATGTAACACTCTTCATGTGTGTGTTTTTGGACGTTTGCATCAATCATTTATGGCCGAAAAGAGCCTTTCCGTGAGTTGCCAATTCAATTATGTACCCACTTTGCTGCTGGTGCTAGATGGCAAGACCGCAAGAGTGTGGGCATAAGGGCAGGACCACAACAAGGATTGTAATGTAGCCATATCGCCAATTGCACTGTCATGAATCATGATCATACAAAATCCTGTCAATTGTCTTTAGGATGGTTCAACTGGTTCTTCAAGCTCAAATATTAGGAGATGCAATAATTCAAATGTGTTTAACTTGTTAAATAATTTATTTAAAATATATAATTTATGAATATTAGATAGTAAAAATTTTATTCAATACACAAAAAATAAAATTCTGCCATTATTTCTTTCATTCCTAAACAACTAAACAAGCAGCGCGTATGGACTGCTGTCAAACCTAAAAGGATAGTTGACAGATTTTGGATGCTAGTTCTCTGGAACGTGTTTGATTATATGCGCTCCTACTAGCCCCACCTCAATCTAATGTTGGAAAGGCAAAGATGGCCTCAACGACCGGACTTTCCAATTTAGCTGACACCTTTCACAGAACAAACTTCATTACTGTTATTGCTGCCTAGACAAAATAAGCGAAGATGTTTTGAGCATGTCCTGTCGTGTGGAAGGTACGAAGAGGTGGCTTCTAGGAATGACTAAGATATCATTGCATCTGGTAAAAATTGGTGACGATTCCTTTTGAACCTGTATTAATCTCATCAGGAAGCAAAAACCTGCGTAGAGCTAGAAAGATTAAAAAAGAAAAAATGAAACGGAATAGCTTCTATTTCTCCAAAACTCAACTTCATTGCAACTGCAATTAACTTCTTCTTTCATTTTCGATTGTTTTTTTATTTCTTCTGTTCGGAAATAGCTGTCTCCTTTGAAATCATTAGAAGAAAACATGAATTACAATAATGTTAAGCGAAGAGCAGTTCATATGGGTCTGCCTATGTGATATGACTCTGATCACCCCAGCTCGTGTACTCGGAAAATGCCGAGTGGTGATTAGAAGAGACGAGTCAAATCTTCTACAGGTAATCTTCTCTCTCTTTGTTTTTGTGAAGCATAAGTCTCAGAAACTAATGTAATTTTGTACGTTGCTCACGCGGAAGATTAGATAGTTCATCCCTGTGACATTAGCACTTCAATTCTGCGAGATTTCTGGGATTTGCATTGCCGGGTACGTCAGGAATATGATATGAGAGAAGATAGCTACTTTCACCAACTATACCTGAACTGAAGTTTGTAACAGGACACGGAGTTGAATCCAACGTAGACCTTATAATTAGTATTACATATATCCTTATCCTTTTAGTCATCATTGTTTGTTTTTAATTATACCATTATGCTTTTGTCCTTCTTCCCTTGTTAAATATACGTTTCTTTTCTCTAGTGAGTTTGATTATTATGTAGCTTTGTGTAAAGTCCTCATACTAAATGGCAACATTTTTGTGTGACAGTCACTATGAGTTCTTGCTATCGTGACCGGTATACTTTATCTACCTATGGATTTAACATCTCAAAAATTAATATAGATCATATAATACTTGAAACTTGTTAAGTTTCTTATTTTTAAAAGAAGAGTAATATATATACAAAGAGGTTTATATTTTAGCATAAAATTTTAAGATATTAAATCATAATTGTTTATATATATATTTTACTAAAGTCAATTATGTTTGATATCCATAAATATATCTTGATTCAATTTTTTTATTATAAATAAATTATACTAAACAATTCAAAAAATGATCTTTACTTTAATTATTAATCAATAAATTATACTTTACTTTAATTTTTGTGTTGAGAATTTGTTTTTGTACCAAGTTAAATTTACTAGTTTTTTTAAAAAATGATCTATAATATATATTTCAATTTAAAATATTGGGATAAATTTATTATATATCTCGTAGTTTCACGTAATATTAGCATACTCTTTAACTTTAGAAACTATCAATTACTCTCTTATAATTTTAATTTTATAATACTTTCTTCTTATTATTTGCTCGGCTTAGAGCCGTCCCTATTTGAACCTAACAATCTATGATTGCTTCCTTGTACAGAAAAAAAAAACTTCTGTTTAAATTTTTAATTGAAAACTCCAAAATAGTATTTCTCAGATAACGAAAATGACGATATTTTAAAATTTAAGTTGTTGATTTTAAAAAGATATAGAGTATATTAATAATATGTCAAATTAATAATATGCAGTGAATGTAGGGGTTAGGGTATGAATTACTTTTTTTTATATAAAACACGGTAACCTTTTGTTATAACAAGCTTCTAACTAAACCTCATTCAATAAAGAGTATAACCACTTCAATCCACCAGCTGTTAGGGTAGCAATGCAAATTAATATGGAGTGAATATGCTGATTAATAAATCAGAGCTAGACCTAAACTACAATAATATTGGGGATTGGTTGCATTTCCATCTGACAGAACTAACTTCAGGATGTTTTTGAATGGTAGGATACGGATGGCTTGTGACTTTCTCACTCACATCGACAGCGTACATTATTTCCTCTTATCTTCCCAGTCTGTTTCATCGTCTACAATCCACATACACATCTACTGATATACAACATTACACATTTTCTTTGTATGTAAATACCTATAAACAGAATACTTGACAAAGTGAAATAAATTTTAAGCTTAGCTGTGTTTCAACACACGCACACTATATATTATTATCCTCAAGTGGTCCTCAATCCTGGAGGGTAGTTTCATTGATTAGCAAGTTGGCCTTTTATTACAAGAAGTTGCACGAAACAAAAGAGGTCGACAGTGATGCACACTAAAAACAGTTGATATACAGAAACAAGTAACCATCCAGAAGTGAAATCGGATTGAAATGGACGAGTTTTAACATAGTCCAAAAATACTCATCTCATGTTGTGAGCTTCGTTGCCTGTTCCTTATCCAAAACTTGAATAAACAAAGCTTCTGGTGTTTTGTTTCTTGTGCTTAGATTTCCTACGCAGTCACAATCTGTGTCTTAAACGATATTCCAGGGCAATTCTCGGAGAGCGTCTTGCGGCTATGATTAGAGCTATGTCGGTATTTAGTTGATGGAACTGGTGGCCAGTCATTATCAGTTTTATTAAGAGAAGGGCTTGAATCGCTCATTAGATCACTGTCGTTGGCTCCATATGTTCCTCTCAACTGTCCTGGTCGTATGAGCCAAATGGGACACAACAACCTATCACCGTTCTACACGAAGATTTTGTTGTTATATTTTCTTTTCCTTGTCGGTTTTTCATTCCTTTTTGTTCTATCAGCACTAACTGCTTGCCAAAAGAGGGGAAGTTGATGGAAGACTACATATTGACACACCCGTTTTCAGTTTCTCTGCTTTGCTTATCTATTATTATTAGTTAGTTTATACTCTACGCCTTACACTTTAGCGTAATATTAGTATTTTAGCTCCATGATTGATTAATCATGCGTTACCTCAGCAACTAATTCATATCTAATTAGGTCATTTGGGCCGTAACAATGATGTAATTCTTTTTATTTTTCCTCGCAAATGATTAACTCAAGTCAACCGTACAATTATTCCTTATTCAAACCTGGAAGTACATTAAATAAACCATTGTATTTTCATAATAATTTATAAAATTAAGATGCATACTATTCTTTTGAAGTTTAAAATTTGTAGAATTTAAACTTAATTTTTAAGAAATCTACACATCCTAAAATTGGAATTACATATTTAAAAATATCTTATCTTTTAAAACTTTTAATTTAACGTCAAAATTTCTAAAAGTTTTAATTTAGTAATTAATCTTTTAAGACTTGTATAAATCAGATCAAAAGATTATTTTGATGATGTAGCATGTCCACCAAATCTCTCCTAGATGTTCATCTATTAATTATATCACCAAAGACTAATATTTTGAATTAAATTGTTAAGATTTTAAAAAATTAATCACTTAATTTAAAATTCTTAAAACATAAGTATTTAATTAAAATTATCAAAATATTTAATTAGTCATTTGACCTAAATCCTCCAATTATTTAAACCGTTTATAAGAAATATCTTAATTACATTTAAATCTTTACAATGATGCAATGCGCCATACTTATCTTCTTTTTGAATTCGACATTAAACATTGAAAAGTTTCATCAAAATTGAAATTCCAGCAATCCTACTCGGTTACGTAGCTAGGATACGATCCTCGAGAAAATGTTAAAGTCTTACCCGTTAAGGACTCATGACAGGGTCTTGCTTTTTAACTGACTGATGTAATAGCAACATTGTTACCGCAAATTTAATCTTCCACTGACACCAAATTTTGACGTGACAAGTTTGATTGGAACCACCTGTCTTGCACCAACATTCAAGTGCATGATTGAGCTTAATAACTACCTTGATTTTTTCATGTCAATTCCGTGTCTTAAACGTTTCTGATATGTCTAAAGACTAAAGAATTTGTTCTTCAATGGTTTCAACTATACATGGTCAGCACATTGAGTTAGTCGTAAGCTTATGTCAGCAGGAGCTCTTTTTTACTCAGTATCAGTTGATCTGTATTGGTAAAAAATGACAAGAAAGCCTGTGCTTAAAATATGCCAATTTCCAAGTTCCTGCGTACATCAGTTTTGCCGTAGTCCAGATGCGTGGGTTCAGGTATTCGTTTTATCACCTCTCTCACCGGGGACAAATATAATATTTGTCAGTTGATTCAGCAAGTTAATGCTAATTAGATCTTCTCTACCCCATACATAGCACATATAAAGCCTGACATATTCTATTGAAAATGTGACTAAAAAAGATTTTCGTACCAATCTCACGGTTGATTCAATCTGTAAGTACTATAATTCTTGAGTTCTTTTAATATAAATCTTTAATCTTCTGATCTTGGAGTTGTTGATTTAATTTACTTCAAATACTAATTTGTGACTGTTACATATAACATTGTAAACTTTTTTGTTATTAAAATAAAAGTTGAACAAACCAAGTACAATAATTTTCCAAATTCATATGCAACAGATCAGAAATAGTAGTAACTTTTCTCTCTCCCCGTTTGATGTCATCTGGGTATGGTGATGAAAATGTCTGCCTGTTGGTATTGTTCTTGTTTCCCAAGAAGTTGGAACATCCAAGGGTTTGGAAACTATAGTCGCAACAAAGCCACCTCCATGGGGTCCTATTAGCTGATAAAACTATATATATGTGTGTGTGTGTTATGCCTTAGCCTCAGGACAACTGTGGATAATGCTCAAAACCCATGATTAATAAACAGTGAAAGCACAATCATATCTAGCTATGAGCACTAACTAAAGCATGCATGTATCATCACCGCTCTTTACCATTCAAAAGCTTTTCTTCCCGCGCCCGTCAACTGAAAATTGGAAACTATATTGGTCTCTAGTATTGTAGTTAGTGAAGAAACAGAATAAAACTAGAAAACACGTATTACTATTAAAACGTATTTACACCAGTAAAACAGATCATTCCAAATAAGAGATTCCACAATAGCTCCAGCTATCGAATTAAAAACATGGACATTCGACAAGCAGACGAAAGACAAACTTGATCATATCTGGTGGATCATCAAAACTTAAAAACAAGATTTGTGAACTCCGCACAAAGTACTTTTCTGTTCTTTCCTTGACCCTTAAAATACTTTTTTTGCTTTTTTGTTTTTCCGGTCTTTTGTTTTTAAGTTATTTTTCCTCTCCCCTCTATGGCTTCTAAGACCGCCTACGCCGTACGTTAACTGTCAAAGGATTCGCCATCTCACAAGAGAGCTTTAGAACCTCTGACAGGTCAACTGTGTTCCCGTCAGACGGTATCCATTCATATTCATGCAATAACGACGCCACCCAGAAAGTTACCGTCGTTAAGCCCAAGGCCTTACCGGGGCAAATCCGTCTGCCCGATCCAAACGGTGCGAGCCTAAGATCCGAACCCAACACAGAGAACTCCGCTTCATTTTCTTTAGCCACAACGAATCTCTCAGGAATAAATTGAAGCGGGTCAGCCCAGAAATCCGGGTCCCGAGAGATGGCCCACATGTTCACCATTGCAGTGGTCCCCTGAGGCACGTGATACCCATCAATGAGTGTATCAGTGGTAGCTAATCTGGCCCATGAGAGAAGTGGGCCCGGTGGGTGCAGTCTCAAGATTTCTTTTACTACTGCCTGTAGATACACCAAGGACCGTGTATCAGACTCAGCAACGGCTCTTGATTTGCCAACAACCTTGTCAAGTTCATCGTGGACCCTTGATTGGACATCACGATGACGTGCCAGCCTTGCGAGTATCCACTCCATCAGTACCGCAACTGTGTCAGTACCTCTGAATATCATTTCCTTCGTACAAAGAGAAACCGTCAAATATATACTACAGCTTAATACAAAATTTTAAAAAGAAAATTAAAAAATTAATTAAAAATTTGATCGCGTTACTTATTGTGCAATTTCTTAGGTGGCACACCCAAGACCAAGAGAAACGTAACAGTAAACGGTAATAACCAAAAATAAAGGTACAGCAAACATTACATGTCTGGACCGATCCGAACATGTAAGGAAGACAATATGCTTGTGAGATACTCACCCAAAGAACGGCGATCATATCGGAATCGGATAACTTTTCATCACCTTGAAGAGACATCAAAACGTCAACGAAATCTCGGGTTTCGTTGCAAGTTGAAGTTCGGTGCTCGGAAATAATTCGGCTCACAAACCGGTTCACTTGTGGGACAAGGTTTGAGCATCTGAACCGGATTTTTTGAGGATCAAAATCTGATAGCCAAGGAAGGTGGTCAGTCCAGTTGAGTGTACCCAGTAAGTCGTACCCTTCATCAACAAGTTTTCTTAGTTCTTCAGCTTCATTGTTGATAGAATCCAATCTATATTCTCGTCCAAAAACGGAACACATCATGTTGTTAAGTGAAGCACGTTTAAGTATTCCACGCACTGTCAAACTTCGTTCCTGTTGGTTGAACATATCAACCATCTGAGAAGCTATTGCCCGTCTTTGAGCCTCAGCAGCTTTGATTTGTTTTGCGCAAAAAAGATGTGAAGAAGCGATTCTTCTAAGAGTTCGCCAGTATACACCATACGGAGCGAACCCAATTGCTCTATTGAACATCAGGCTATAGGCAGACTCCTTCACGGGACGATCTGCAAATACAGAACTGTTCAATATTTCTTTAGCAACGTCAGGGTTACACGTGACGATAACGCGAGTTTCGCCTAGACTAAAAGCCATAAGCCTCCTGGCTTTGCATGTCACGGCTGCTGCTGCAATCCGGTGATGCGCAAGAAACATCATGAGGTTCATGCTACCAATCAGAGGCAAGCCTCTAGGACCTGGAATTGTCCTAGCAGCAGTAACCTTCGAAGAAGAAGAGGAAGAATAAAGTTTTCTCAAGTAGTATTTTCCCCAAGCTGGACCTCCAGGATGCGCCCAATAAACAAGCGTAATGGCTAGCCAAGCTAGACTGACGATCAAAACGGACCATGCAATGTTTCCTTGTGTAAAGGCTGTGCATTTGGAGACCAAGGCAAAGACCCAGAGGTTATCTATGTCGGTTCTCATTGTAGTATTAGAATTGGAAGTTTGAGAATGAGAGGAGATATGTAGCTAGAAGTAGTGTGATTGCTTTGTGTTTTTTTGGGCTAGAAGGACCACCGGTCCTGGCTTATATATAGGGGAACAGAATTGAAGTATAAAAAGAAAATAAATAAAAATAGTAAGTCTTATACTTTAGAAGTAGGAACTAGGAACGTATAACAGAAAATATAATATTAGAAGTAGGAACTAGGAACGTATAACAGAAAATATAATATTAGATTGATGATTAATTTATCTATTTATAGAGTTGAGAAATATTCATAGAAGGGGTACAGATCTTCAATTAGTGTGTACCTTCTGTTTTTAATTGTTTCCATTTATTAGAAGGATAGAATTTTATGAAATAAAAGTGATACAAAATAATAAAAACAGGTGAGGTGATTTGTATTTGTTCCGAGCAGCGCCGCCACGAGTGCATGACGAAATGGAGAAAGAAGAGGCTTAGGCCTTCGGTCGCGCGTTACACGCCACTGGAGCGTGGGATCACGTGCTTCCTATCGGTTTTTTTTTTTAATACAAGGCAAAGAAAACATAAAAAAAACCGCGACATACACAGAATCAGCCGTAAAGATACTCTGGCGAAACAAAACCAGATTTTTATCGGAATCTAGAAAAGGAATCTTGGATAGTGGAGGATCAGTAAGAACACGCAATTCTGGTGGGACTTGCAGAGCTGTTGCAGCCAGACTGTCGGCGCTTGTGTTCCCCTCCCGATAGACATGTTGAAACTGCACTTCTCAATTGCGATCCAACAACTCGCGGAGACGCTGCATCAAAC
>JANQAP020000094.1:1447607-1464448 GCA_026874005.2 Erythroxylum coriaceum
GACTCGAACTCAAGACCTCCTTTTTAAAGGAGAGCCTTAAGTGAGGAGCTGAAGCCATTAGGCCACTCCTCGTTGTCTTAGTAGTATCTTTTTAATGTGCTTAGTAGAAGGTACTGAGAGGGCAGTTGATTCACATGAGAGTGATAATAAAAATAGGAATAAATATAGTGAGAAATGAGAATGGATATTATCATTATAACTATAATGGTTGGTTAAGAGGAAGGAATAATTACCATTACCATTGACAGTGGTTGATTTGTAAAAAAAAATATTGAAAAATAAAAATTTATTTTATTTTAATTAATAATATTGTAATTAATTAATTACAATATGTTAATTACAATATGTTGATTAATTAAAATATTTAAATAATTTTAATTAATTATATTGTAACTAATTAATTATATTTTAATTAATTAATTATATTTTAGTTAATTAATTAATAATAATATTTTAATTAATTATATATTAATAATTAATTAATTGCAATATTTTAATTAATGAATGAATTATATTTTAATTAATTATATTGTAGTTAATTATATTTTAATTGATCAATTAATTACAATATTTTAATTAATGAATAACTATATTTTAATTAATTAATTAATTATATTTTAATTAATTATAATGCAATTAATTAATTATATTTTTAATTAATTGTATTGTAATTAATTATATTTTAATTAATTAATTAGTATTTAAAATATTTTTAAAAAATATTTTTTAGAATTAAAAATATTAATTAATATTCATAATGGGGCATTCCTGCTATACGACAAAGCAATCACTACTAAAGCAGGTCAACATTCTCTGCTTGAAGGAAATTATCACAAATAACAAATATTTACAAAACAATGATACTCATTTTTTTAAATTATGAGAGAAATGAGGTATTACTCAAAAATGAGTAATCAAAATAATAACTCTATAATGATAGTCCTTTACTAAACCTAATCTTTTATTTCATACTCATTCTTTTTTTTTTATACCCACTAAACAAGCACACCCTAAGTTGCAGCCATATTTGAAGATGCCCTTTCCGAAGCTCATGATTTGAGGATCAAGTTGCTACCAATGATGATTGGAATCTTAATGATGATTATTATAATTAGAATAAAAGGCATGTGACTCTCCAGTGTTTTAAAGGATTTTATTTTTAAAATTATTTTTTTTTGTAATTTTGATTTTTATATGAAATTTGTATTTAAAAAACTATTCACACATAAAATACTTAAAAAGTGATCGATTTAACCATCTAACCCACATTTAAAATTTGACCTTAATCATTTTAACTCAACTGGAACAAGACACTAAAATTTACAGTTTTTAATAATTTATGTTAAGTTAAATTATTTGAATTAGATTTTAAAAACGAATTAAGTGTTCATGTTTATATTTTTTATTAGTTTATATATACTTTTATATAACACATTTTATTAATATTAATCTTTTAACGATCGTTTTTCTGAAAATTTTTCAAAATTAAATATTTCTTTAAAAAGAGTTAGATCATGGAAAAGTCCTTATATAGCTGCTGTTGTGATTGGCAATACTCAAATCAATAGTGTTACAGGCTGTTGCATCCTGGGCTTCTTGAAGTTCAAGGATTCCGGGTCCTTTGTAGGACCTTGACAGAGAACAACATAGACCCAAGAAAATAGTCAATTCAGTACAAGGGCCGAAATTAAAGTAAAAGAGTTGAAAGGGCTTCCTCTTCCTTTTCAAGGGTCAGAGGTCCAGATGTTGAGTTGAACACTTGAACTTGACTCCTGTCATTCTTGTTTCAAAGAACGGTTTCACAGTGAACTTGGGATCCATATCATAACTTTGTAATTTCAAATTTAGCCAACTAATCAGGAACAAGATATATGATTGGAATTTAATTTGGAAGTGACAGTTCTTTTTGAAAATTAATTGATATCATAACGTTAAAGTCGTTCCATATGCCCTTTTGACCTCACATCAACTAGGGTGACCATGAGGCAACTATTTGAAGCTCGAAGCTAGCTAGCTATGGAAGTAACACGGAATGAATAGCACATAGATAGGAGCAGCTACCGAATAGTAAGTAAAGGGATGACCTGGAATCTCTGTACATGCAAAAGCATAATCAAACGAAGAGGCCTTAGCCTCACTGTACTTTGACTATGCTTTTCTTCACTAATTAGAATGGCTGCAACCTAACCTATGGTGATTTTAGGTGCTAAAAAAGTCTTCCCCTCTAGTACAGGTAGTTTGTTAATCATATCTGATTAAATTAAACCCATCGTGGGGGAGTGTGTGCATTGACTGCTGCTAGCCCTTAAAAGATTTTTGTAAGCTTGTTTTGGCTTTACAGAGAAACGAGTATCACTCATCTTTCTCGATGTAGGCACCAAATTGACTTGAACAAAAAAGCTACCCCACGAAAGTTTTTTCTTTTCCTCCATTTCAACTACTCCTCCATTGAAGCCACCTCTGAGTGAGACACGAGCGCAGAGAAAAAGAAAGATGGCACGTGACCATGCATTTTGTGGAGAGTGAAACATACATACCCACGTAAGTAAATACTGTCCTGACTATTCCTAAACTACATATAAAAAATGTTGATGAGTTGTAGATGATCGAAAAGTTTTTGTTGGGTTGTGTTAATAACACTCAAAATTATTATAGTATAGAATACAGAAATGTAAAAGGAGTCGACAATCTGGGAAAGAGATGCAGGATTTGACATTTACGTGTTGTTTCTTTCCCACTTTTTTCTCTCTCAGTCCGCTGGGTTTATATATAGAAACACAATTTTCAAGACTGTAAAGCGTTGAAATCTGGAGCCAGTATCGTCCTCTCCGTTTGTCACTCTGATGTACAGTAAAGGGTGAGAGAGAGAGAGAGAGAGAGCGCGACAGATTTGTGTAAAGTTGATAAGTTTGGCAGCACATTATACGGGCAACCAACTTCACATGAAAACAAAACAAAAACCCTCTTCTCTCTTCTCTTTCGCAAGAATGGAGCCTCCAGTACTGCTCTCCATTTCAATTCTTAACATTCCTATAAATCTTTTCACTTACTTTAGGACTCACTACAACCCATAATTGATTAACCACTATTAAGTTTAATTGAATGATCAATTAAACTTAAGGGATGAATCATGGAAGACCCCACCACATTCCCTCCATTTTTGATTCCATTTTGCGATTGAACCTTAGAAGCAAGCATATGTTCATATCTCCTGTCTTCGTGCTGTCCAAGGTAATATGCGGAGCCAAAAACTTAACGAAAACCCAACTCATGATCTCTTTACGTGCTGTAGATCCGAACCCAGAACGCATTTTTAACTTTATTTGGGAATCAAATTTCCTTACTAACGGGTAAAAGAGGAAAAGAGAGAGACATATCACACTAGACACAGAGGCAGAGAAAACAAAGTTGGACCCATGGGAATTAAATGAGATATGTTGTGTATGGGAAGATGGCCGTGCCATGTCCCTATCTGGACACCAAGAAAAAGTAGAAGCCAGGTTTTTAATAAGCCAAACAAACTGCCATCACAAGGTCACACGGTACCACCTGCGCTCCTTCGCTCCCATGGTTTTAGATTATAATTATTAACCTTAATTGTACTCATACTCTATAGTAACGTTCCTATCACATTTTGAGAGCAATGAAAGCCGATGGCACCGAGATTTGAATCTGGCCCGAAACGTCTATGTATTACCTGCAAAACAATGGCAATTTCAAGACAAGAGAAGAGCAAGACCATCTTTCTAATTTTGTATTTAAGAACCCCTAGTATTTAAAGCGTTGCATGAAAACAATATGGTCATTTATGAAGTCCCAATTCATCTGCAATTGCAAACGAAACACAATAAAGAAATACGAAATAAAAGGAAGAAACGAATTTAACAAATATAAAACTAACCCTTTTGGATAAATAAAAATTGCAAATCATTTGACCTAAGAAATGTAAAAACTAACAAGAGTCGCCGATGAATTGGGAAGAAGAGGGTAAAATGGCAAAGTGAAAGGGGACCCCTGATCATGCCTGTCGGTCATCGCCTCGAATTCCTCGCCTCTGGCTGAAAGTGACACGGCAGACGAGGGTTTTTCTTTTTCTCAATATTTTTAAGACTTCCCTCTAATATTCATTTTTTTTAATGCATAATTCCAAAATGCAATTAATTGAGTTCAAAAAGGTGATGCCATATTAAATGGGGCTTGCTATTATCGGGCAGCTAAATAACTCAACCACTCCTCTGACTCAATTCTAGGCCTCCTTTACTTTTGATTCCTTTTGGATTCAATTATTTTATATTATCATGACTTAAGAACCAAGAACAAGTCACTGAATGCAGCTTTTGAATCATGGGACGGTCTCAGCATCCTACGGTCCATAATGGGTATTGGTTCCTTTTGTTACATAGTACATAGACAGCAATTGTTTTAACAGTAATTCATGTTTGATGACACCATCAACCATCACACCTAAACTCTCCTCTTCCAAGCCTCGGGGTTTCAGTTTCACACACACACCCAATCTTGTACGAGGTGTTGATCATCACAAATCATCCAACGGTAAATATAAGTTTAGACAACAGAGGCATACTGTACATATACACATATTGTCATGTTTGACAGTGTGAGTGTGTGTATAGAGGTACGGAGAGAGAGAGAGGGTGCATGGGGTCGTGGTCATTTCTGGAACTGAGAAACCAGCTGGTAGGGTCAAGTCTGCACCTATCTTTTGTCTTTTGCTAACGTTGGTGTTTGTTTCCACTGTTTTTTACTCTTCTTATAACCCCCCATACCATTATCATTCTCTTCATCATCTCATTCATCATGATCCCCCACCTCTCTCTCTCTCTCTCTCACGTCCCCCTTGAAGATAGGCGAGAGTCTTGGGGGATAAAGAGATAAGATACAAAGCTAGAGAAATCCACACAAACTCACAAACCCACCAACAGACAGATTCCCCCACCTCTTTCTCTCTTTATTTCTGTTTCTGTCTCTCTGTTACAAGAATTGAGAGTGCAAAGGGAGCTTCTTTTTTGAGGGGAATGTTGTCTGGCTCGAGGACACTTGTAAAGATGGACTCTTTCAATTATGTGGTACAGATCAAACATGCGTTGCGGTAGCATGATAAATCCACCATTGTTCAGTGTCGTCGGACCAGGCTTCATTCCCCCCAATTATTGCTTCCGCAAAAATTTGTCTTAGGTCGTGACCATGCGCATGGGGTACGTGTAAAGGTTTGGTTTTTCTGACTCCATTTATTGGTTAAATTTTCTGTATCTTATTCGTTTCAGGAAACAAGAATTGTTGGCGCTTTAAGATTGAAGGGCCTTCATTTTTCGTCTAATTAAGGTTGTAGTAGTGGTGCAGATTGGTGTAATGATGAAGGGTTTTGACCAACTCGAAGAAAGAAGGTTCATCATTATTCCTTTTCGTTTTCTTTTTCTGATCATGTGATGATGGTGTTATCTTTTTTGTACGTGTCAGTAACATTCTAAAGCCTCTTGTAGTTCATCATTAGCTAGATTTCCCTCATGATGGCTTCCAAAATCTGATCCATCTCTTTCTTTTGTTTTTCTATTTCAGATCTGGTTTTTTGAAATTTGATACAGATTTCTGTTTCTTCTTCTTTACACACTCTAGGGTTTCCTTCTTCACTTTAAAAATCTTTGGCTCCGATCTCAAGAATCAATCTTTTAGAAAGGGCACGGCTGTGTAAAGATGTAAAACCAAGAAAACGACGCCCTTTCTGTCATCATTTGAAAAGTCTTGCAGTTCTGTTGTCATGGAAATAGAAAAAAAAGAGAGGATACAAGTTAAGACGTACCATTACCAAGATGCCTTTTCCTTGATGTGAAATAAAAAAATATATTTGTGCTTATCATGTTGTTGTTGACGTCTGATGTACTAGCTTATGTTTGGTAACAGCTTGAGCTTTCTTACTGAACGACCTTTCCTATTTCTGAGACCCAATCAGATTACTATTTTAACTTCACCCTACGTCTACCTTCCCGTCCCATAGACAATCAACCTGCATTTAGAGCACTGGATGCGTAAGTTTAAGTCAGCAAGTTCACAATGTAACTTTCCTGCATTAGTTTTTGTTTCCTCTTCCTTTGGTCACTGATGTATGTTATGCATTAGTCCTATCTTATCTTGTCCCTTCAGGTGTGGAAAATTGAGCACAGGACAACGAATTTTCAGTAAATTTTCACGATGTTGACGCCATGTTTAGCAGAAATCCAAGAATGCTGTCTTCGCTTTAAACCCTAATTCTCCTGATGAGATATGAAAGATCACTTTGGAAACCAAGATTGATGTTTACTCTATTTCTTTTACTCTTCATTCATGCCGAGGAATTAGTATCCGTGCTTTGATATACAATAATTGGTTCGCCATTTGAGGGTCACAAGAACGGCGAGTAAGATTCTAGAGCAATACGTTACACCCTATACACTGTCACTGAGCAAAATTTCATGTATGAAACATGGTATGGAATCTAGGAGGCAAATGCTTTTTTATTGTATCTGTACCTTGGATAAATTGTAAATATTTCTGCGAGTTTTGGTACAGACTGGTTCTCCTTTGCTGTCCCCCAGACATTTTGTTATAGTCCTCGTGGAGATGGATTGTGTCAATCGTGTCTCCCTAAAGATCTGCCTTTTAGCTTATTGAATCTTTTTGACTTAGCAAAACCTAAACTGAACCACTTTCTGCTTTAGTTTTATCAGTGATTTTAGCTTTTACTTGGAACGAAGGGAAGCTCTTTGGCCCATGTTTTATCAATTCCGATAAAAGTTTTATGACCACAACTTTTTGTGAACGATTGGTATACCTACAACTTGACCACAATACTTTGTACTATTAGATAGATTTTGAAAAAGACCTGCAGTATTTACTTCCACAAGTAGGTTCACCAAAACCTACGCCTTGACAATTTATGTGGGATCCAATGCCAACCCAGGCCATATTGTAATTTGTGGAATTTCACAGATTCAAAAGACGATTTGGGGTAAGCTCAATGTTTTACGCGTGAAAAGTGAAAGAAAAAAAAGGAAACCTTGGCTGCAGCTAAAGTCAATGTGAAAGCTAGCTAAGCAGTTTTCAACACTTTTGTACTTTAAGTGCAGTTATTGTTTGAGAAGTTGAGATCGTTTTAGATCTCCAGCTGCGTTGCTATACATCTCTTTTTGTAAATATTTTGGTTTTCGATGATGAATATGAAATGAAACTATGCAACTCATTTTTTGGTTCCTGATACTGAAAATTCAAGTTTTGAGCAGAAAATTACTACCACAAATGCTGTTGGAATGCCATAATTACAATATTGCAGTACTCTTGTAAGAAGCCTTAAATGGAGAATGTTATGAACAGAAATGAAGAATCATTGTAATTAAATCTAGGTTAGTAAAAGTTAGGCAGAATCTCTACTTACCTTGTTTGTAGAGTTCTGAGCAAGTTCCTATTGCAAGATTTGCTGCTTCTGACTCCCGCATGAGCCGAGGCCTAGTACTTGTATCTGGACTATGTTTCTACGTGAATATGAGAGACTTAAACATACTGTCCGGACCTAAAAGGCAATAAGTTGGTCTAGCCCATTTCTGTTCTTCACAAACTTTTAGATTGTTCATGTAAGTTACTATACTGGATCCTATAGATTGGGCCAGTCCTATACCCAAGTGGGTACCATCAAGAAAATGATAGTGACAGGAAAGTCAAAGCCAGATAATTGTACTATATATAAATATTGGAAGTTGACACCTTAAAACAAATTAGGTGATCCTTTTTGTAACTTTAAACTAAGTCATCACTCAAAGTCCGGAACCAATGAGAACGGATACAGATCATAATTATAATTGCATTTTGCAGGCATGCATGAGTCATGAGTGACAATATTGCTTCCGATCTCTCTCTTTTTTATGTTTTAAAATAGAAAGGGTGTTGATGACCTGGAACAAAGGCTAACGATGGTTCCATGGACGACAAGCTAAGGACCTAAGGTTCGTGATAGGTGCGCGTTGGTGCTGGAGTGGTCTAGACCGCAATCATTCTTATTCACATCATTGCCTTTAAGTCCACGATGATTTCATCAACTAACATTATCTATCCGAAATGATATAAATGTGGAAGAATAAACCGTCTGAAACTTTGAAGCCAGCTTTTCGCTTTTCTCCCAAAAAGCGACTATCACTCACTCCCTCCACTTTCTATTATCCACTTCTCCTAACTTTGCATCTTTACTGTTTTCTCTCCACCACCGCATCTTTGGGTCTTCTCTCCTTGAGTCCTTGTCTATACCTATTACATAAATATTATCGTTTCTTTATTGTCATCGAGGAATGGGTTAGCTTCTTCTTTCTAAGTTGAGGTGTACTTCACGTACAAGCAGCAACTACTCCACTTGAACTTGATGTCTCCCTTTTAACGTTTCTATTGCCATATATTATCTTCCTTTAACAAAGGTATTTGATTCTTCCAAAGAAACAGTATTACCTTCATGTTCATCGAATATATATATAGTGAGGATTTCTATCAGCTTTCCGCCTAAAAAGCTATTCGAATTTTCAACTTCCTTTTGCGCTTCATCTATTTCGATACAAAGTATAAATTCTATATAAATCCTTAATTTAGACGGATATTGTCGCCTATTGATATTTTAGATACAAAACGAAAGCCAATGAAGTTACTAAGGACCTAAGCTTAATGGCTACCTTTTCCTTTTGCATTTGGTACATATGGACCATAATTTATTTAAAATAACTACAATGGAGAAAAACTCGCGTATAGAGAATTTGAAATCAATCAGTCCAGTGATTCAATTTATTATTTCTTAAAGTATCATGCTTTTCAACAAATTTCAATTTGGCCCTAAAAGAAAGAGAATCTAAATGACATTAGAGTCCCACCAAATTTGACATCTTTCGATTTAAATCGGATATCTCCGCACCAAATTCAAGTCAATCTCACCATGGACCCCGATGGGTAGGGATACTTTTGTCATTCTGTCCCCGATTTTTATTCTTCTTCGGCACGACTGCGAGCACGCTGTGGGCACATATATATTCAATTTCCTACTCCACTAGATCCATCTGCCGTGCGATTTCAACGTTAGCCTCCCTTCAACGCATCCAAGGGCTGGAAAAGAACTACACTCGGGCGAGAAAAAGAGGAGAGAGACTTTGATTGATGTCTACGTGGACATGTTGCAGACGTGCTATTGACTGTCCCTTACGATTACTGACACCTAATTGTCGGCTATGCTGATGATTCACGGTCCCACTCCCATCCACTTGTCCTCCTCTTCTCAACTCGCCTTCCACGTGTCTTACACCTTAAACACGCTTGCGTTTACTAACCTGCCACTCATAGGAATCGTACTACGGAGCTACAAGTCCGTTAACAAGGGAAGAGATCGTCTGTTCCTCTTCCCTTGTTCCCTATCCTGTGCCAACGTATAATATCCACTCAGTTAACTTTGTTTTATTTATTTATTGGTAAACGTGTGGATGCTGTGTAAGGAAACAGAATAGGAATAGGAAAAACGGAACAGACGATCTTGTTCCGTAACAACAGGGGATTTCCTATCCCAGCATCACAAATCATCATTCGCAGCATCAAACTTGACAATCGGCGGGACCACCAAATCCAACGTCTGGAAACACGAACGCGAAGTTGCGAAATTGATATTGTTCACAGGTAATAAAAACCCACTGACTCTTTCCTACCAGCGGAACTCTTCTCCGTTGATGATTCTATATAAATCTTGGACTTCTGTTTCATGGCCTGTATTAATTTTTGGTGTTCCAACATCAGATATGACCGACGTCCCAAGATCGCTTAGATACTCTACTCCTGCCCTCTTCAAACAAGCCATTATAGTATTCCGCTGGCAGTTTTACTTTGTTTTCTTGTCCCAGCGCTAGTTAGGTTTTGTCTTCTGCTTTTTTTTTTTTAATCTGCGGAAGTTAATAGTTTAGAATTGTTATTATTATGGGTAGCAGCGAGAAGAGTTTGAGAAACTTTCACTTTCACCTACCCAATAATCATCATCATACCAGTAGTCATGGAAGCAATAAGAAGCGAGAGAGAGATGTGCCAAAAGGGTGTTTGGCAATTAAGGTTGGTCAAGGAGAGAAGCAACAGAGATTTATAGTGCCTGTCGTATACTTCAATCACCCTCTGTTCATGCACTTACTCAAAGAAGCTGAAGAAGAGTATGGGTTTGATCAGAAGGGTACAATCACTATCCCTTGCCATGTGGAGGAGTTTAGGTACGTTCAAGGCATGATTGATCAAGAAAGGTCACTACATCAGAATCATCATAATGTTTTGTGTTTTAGGGTTTGAGGTTATGTTAACTGTGGAGCCAAACAGTGCTCGATATTAGGTTTATTTTGTTGGATCGGTATCTTTTATGGATGTCTAAATTCTGGGTCAGTTTTCTTTCCTTTTTTTTTTCCGCCTTTTCTGTATGTTGAAGCTGATGATCAATATTATGCCATAATGACAACAAAAGAACACAAAAGTTCTTGCCTTTTGAATTCTGAGTTTTGTTTTCCGTTATATTCTTTACATGCTGGACTGGAAAAGATAGATCAAATAATTTTTCTTTTCTCTTTTTTTTGCTTTTGCTTGCTCCATTGTTGAAGATGATTTGTTTAATGGTGGTGATGGCATCATTAGAGGAACATCGAGAGTGAAAGAATAGACCAAAAGCCAACCATAAGTGCTAGTTGCTTTTTAACCATTAAATTAATTTCTTAGGTCAATGGCAGTATATGCAGAGTTTCAACATACAAAATCACGATGCAGCTCGCACTCATCATGAATCAGACTAGTTCTTGTTCACATTTATATGGGACTAATCTCCTTTCCCAATCTTACCAAGCCATGTTGAAGCCTGGTTAAAGCTGTGAAATCACCAGTCTAGTAGATAGAGTTCATGGACACGGATTGGTAACTAATCTGTAGTAGGATAAGAAGGAATGGAGATAATGAACAGATGAGAGATAATTCTTACGAGTCATAACTCACTAGTGTCAGAATCGGAAAACTGTTCACTGTAAAGCATATCCGTGGATTAGCTAGTTGGACAGCATTGAATTGGGTACGTAACTAAATGGTCAAAGAATCAAAGACAGGCAAAGGGTTTGGTCATTGGTGGCTTGATCTCCTCGTTTTTTTTTTTTTCCTGTTCGATTGTTCCATTCTTTTTGGTCTAGTAGGAGACTGACATCAAATATAAAACCATAATCAAAAGTTCAAAACCGAAGAAGAGTTCTTTAGAGACACCTTAAATTTGTAAAAAAATTGTTTGGATTGAATTTATTATTTGAATTATTAGAGATATTTGACAATTACGTAATGCTGATTCGATATATATATATATATATATATATAACAAGAGTGTCTTCTTAATTGGGGCTAATGAGGTTCAGGAATAGCTAGTGTGACTGCGATTAAACATCTTTTGGCAACATTTACGTTACAAGTTGGGCAGTGTGAAAGGCCAGAGAAAGACAATGTTGTGGGCCTTTCTGGTGGGATGTGACTGGTCCCGGAGCAGCTGATGCCAATCCTAATCTGTGTATTATTTAATAGCTTTGATTTTTTTGCTTAAAACGATTAGTTAGTTGTGATAAGGAATTGTTTGTCATTACCGATAACGATTGATTTAAACTCTCTTAAACAATAAATAAATTTGTTTTCTTTTGTTTCTCGATATGGTGCTCAGTACTTTCTTTTTGCAGAATGTTTCGTTACTTTATATGGTGCTCACCACTCTCTTTAGTTAGGTGTAATCTTATGGTAGTAAAGCCGCCGCTATTTATATCACCAAAGAATCACTTACGTACATTTATATGTCCCATCTCTAAAAAAAAAATTGAACCCTTCTAAAATCTAGAGGAGGAATCCATAGCGTGCTGAATATGAGCGACGGTCGGTCACAGCACCTAAAAGTGCTTCGAATCCAATCAAACTGAGCTTCTTATCAGAATCTCTGATCCAACTGTTGAATGAAGAAGGCGTATGGTTCATGTGCAGCTCCTGCAGTAACGGGATGGGCAGAAAAATAAAAGATCCGACCCAAGTGCTAAAGAAACTTATCTATAGTACTATACGTACCTGCGCCAACTGATGAGTTGAGATGACTACGTTACCATTGCCCTCAAAATGTTCAAAGGCATTCGAGAGAATGGTTTTCCATTCCGCACGAGCCTCTAATGTATATGGACTGATTGCGGCTGCGCAAAATTCTTCAAAATACATCCTCCTGCGGGCAAGGGGTGCCATCTGCGAGCAAGGGTTGCAGGTCATCAAGAAGATCCATCAGGCCTTTAAATGCTTTCAGCATACTTACCGCGTCAGGCATTTTATTAACTCCCGACTTCACCATTGCATCAGTTGCATTTTGTAGTAGCGCCTGAAATTCAGCATAGTTAGCATCTCAATCACAAACAACCCAAAACAAGCTTGTGGAATACTGCTAATTACCCTAGTGAAATTTTCAAGTGAAACACCATTTTCTTTAGGCTCCAACAACTCATATTGTGCTCTTAAATATGCAAGCTCATCCTCCGGCAAAGCTTTTGAAAGAGACTAACAGGAAGAGAGAAGAGAGAAACCAAAAATCAAAGCAAAGAAAATAGTAATTTGTAAGTTAGGAAGAGAGAAGAGAGAAACCAAAAATCAAAGCAAAGAAAATAGTAATTTGTAAGTTCCAAGGAAATCAATAATAAAAGATACATATATATGGAGAAGAACATATATACCATTAGTGCCGCCTGTTTGAAAGGTGTAGCATGTAGGTACACACTGATACGCTTATAAATCCATATGTCTAAAGGTAAAGAATGACTGCTATTCCGCAACCATGGATGAGCTTCAACCATGTCAGTTTAGTTAGCTTAAATAGATAGAATAATGGAAGATGAACGTACCAATATACATATTTTACTTACTAAGAGCTTGGACAGCCGTCATTCTTTTCTTTCCATCCTTATTCAGGAGCCTCGTGACAAAGTCTTTTGCATCTGGAGAGATAGAAGCCCACTGTGACTCATCAAACTCTGGATCAGAATACACCACTTCTTCAAGAAATACTGAGTCAGTTTTTCCCCTGAAAGGTCGGCTTCCACTTAGCAGTTCAAAGGTAATAACGCCAATGCTCCATAAGTCTGCCTGCAGGCTGTAACATTCCCGATAGACTTCTGGTGCGGCATGGTATGCACTTCCAATAGCCTCAGTAAGTCTTTCGTCTGCATGGATTTGTTAGTAAAAGGTAAGAAACAAATAGATACAGAACAATTTCAGATTTTTGTATCATTACCTGGCTTGAGAAAGTTTGAAAGACCAAAGTCGATAAGCTTTATATCAGCGTCTGGATCATCAGAAGTTAAAAGGATATTCTGTCAACGAAAAAGAAGATAAATCAATATTATGCGTATATCAGAAAGCAGTATTTAGCCGGAACAATTAATCATCAAGCTGTAGGCGGAAACCTCTGGCTTTAGGTCACGATGTATAACGCCTTGAAGATGACAAAACGCAAGCACAGACAAAATTTGAACGACTAGGGCTTTTGTTTCTTGTTCGTTACATCGTTTTCTTCTGCACCATAGAAGAACCTTATGTAATCATTCATCTCGTCCAAGAAGCCTCGGGATATCTGATGTACATTGATAATGAATATCAGAAAACTCATCGTTTCTACCTTTTCACAATTTTCTCCGCTAGCTCGCCACCGTCGCACTTTCTGAAATAAATACCAAAGGAAAATAAAATCAAAACAAAAAGCGTCACAATTGTGCAACTACAACAATGAAAGCTGACGATTCCGATCAGTAGAAACTTTGGGGCATAGGGGACAGTACAACAAAATTGTTTGCAAGTGACATTAAAAAGGAAACATGCCGTTATCAACATATCAACTACCCAGACAAAAAGTTTGGGAAGAAGGTAAGAGAAGACATACTCCATGACAATGTAAACATAATCGGCATCCTCACAAGCTTCGTAAAACTTGACCACATTCTTATGCCCTGACAGAGCTCTCATTATGCTTACCTCCCTACGAACATCAGCATATGCTACGGATGTTGCCAACTGCAAAACCGATGAGGTAGCAACAATTACACAAAAGATTCCGCCTAAAGATATCTGTAACCAAATGTCTAATAACAGACTAGACATAGACTCCCGAATTTCAATTGTAGGTGCTATTCCATCACAAAGATGAGGAGCTAAGAGAGACAAACCACTGAAAGAAGTAAGGATTCTGTAGTAAGAAAAGTAAATTGGAAAAAAAAGATTAGTTGTTGTAGTCAAAAGTCAGTAACTAAAATTGGCGGGAAGAAGTTAGTTGGTGTGATCAAAAGTCAGTTACTAAAATTGGCGGGAAAGAAAACTAGTTAGTTATGCTGCTATCAAGAACTTGATTCTTGATTCTTGGTTCTTGGGAGTGCCTTGTTTCAACAGTGACGATTGAGAATCACTGAGTTTTCTTCCAACTTTAAGCATTCTGCTTCCATCATTTTGTTTCATTAGCAAAGGACAAAACCATTAAAACAACACAGATACATAATAAAGTATGGGCATTTTGATTGTACCCTTGCTTTGGAAATCATCTTCACCGCGACAATCTGATCTCTGAGCTCACCTAACTTCACTTTTGCTGAGAAAGTATGGGCAAAACCCCCTTTCCCGAGCGTTTTTCTAATCTCATACTTAGCTTCAAACGTCTGACTGTAACCGAAGTTCATGTCCGGCGGCAGTTGTTGCTCTGACTCTGGAATCGGCGGCTGTTGTTGCTCTGACTCAGGAATCGGCGGCAGCCGCTCCCTACCGTCTCTCAACCGATTTGCGAGCGCCTTGGCAATGTGCCGTGGTGGAGTCATCGACGGGATCGGTCGCTGGATGGTCCTCCTCGGCATGCACTCTCCCGCCGGCCACGGTGGCATCTCTACGCGTGGGCTGTGATATGAGGATCGAGGATGACTGTCCCTGACTGAAGGACCGGGGTCGTTGCGCGACGACGACGGAAGCGGACTAGGCTTGTGGCTGGGGGGTGGAGACCGAGGAGGCATGTCGAATTTGACTGATTTACCGCGTGAAGTGGACTTCGGAAGCGGATTAGGACTGTGGGTGGCAAGAGGAGAAAGACTAGGCAGGCTCCCGACTGATGGAGTGGCATCTTGATGAGACATTGAAGAAAGACTAGGCAGGCTCCCGACTGATGGAGTGGCATCTTGATACGACATTGACGGAAGCGAACCAGGCCGGGATGTCAATCGGTGTGGGGGCCGAGGAGGAGCGTTCATGAATAACGGAATGGGGTCGTCACGCATTGACGGAAGTGGATTAGAGAAGGAGCGAGGGTATGAGGACGGAGGAGGACTATTCCCTACTGAAGGAACAGGGTCGTTACGCGGCACTGGAGGAACGGGGTCGTTGGGCGGCATTAGAGGAGGTGCTATGGGCAGGTCTCGTTCGACGAGAGGAAAAACGTGGGGTGGCTTGCAGAAACACTGTCCCATATCTGAAAAAAGATATTGCACCTCTGTATCTGATCAGCGATCAGTCAAAGATCACAAAAGCAAAACTATAGAAAGAAAAGAATAGAAAGAAAGAAAGAATCGAGTCAGAGAGAGGGCAGGAGAGTTTCAGCAAGCAGAGACAGAGAACAAAAGCAAGAGCGTCACACGTACATATAGGCTGGAGAAAGTATAACAAGCAAAGCATCACACATCACGCGATGCAATCTTGCACCGTTAGATTGCGGAATCAGCATGAAGAATTAAAAACTCACTTGAATGCGTGGAAGCCTTCTTCAAGCTTTTTAATCAGAGGGTGGAAAGATCCATGAGAATTTTCTGCTAAACTATACCATAAAACACCTGAGTGTAAATCAGTCGTCCCAAATCATTGGATATTTTGACACGTGGCTTATTTCTGCTTAAGTTGAGTATGACTTACCACGCGGTGTTTGCTGTAGACGAAGGGCTGGTGAAAACAGCCGAGTCACCCAAGACCCGACTGTCAAATCGGGTCGCTACTCTTCTGAAGTCTTTTTTTATATGAAAATTGGCTCCTGAAGCAAGAAGCAAGAAACCTCTTGCTTATATATTTACCCTAATTAGGTTTTTTTTGTTTTGATAACAGTTTAACTGTCATCCCCGCCACTCTTTGATAACAGCGTAACTGTCATCAGACCAACTAACTTCTTCCCGCCAATATGTACTACGGATAGTACGAATTCCTCGCTTCATTAAGCTAGACATATAGTTTCTGAATCTCTGACCAGAACGTTGTTTTCTTGTTGTGTTCCGTGGCTTCCTGGACTCCATAATTGCTTTTATAAGATTCCTTTTATGGTGCAGATACGAAGGAGATGCAAAAGCCGTAGTTGTGTAAATTTTGTCAATATCTTCGATGTGTTATACATTGTGACATAATTAAAGCCAAAAGTTTCCTCCTACAACTTGATGATCTATTGAGGTTAATACTGCATTTGGCATTTGGATTCCTAAGATTACATTTTTTTTCTTTCACCTAATATCCTTTTAACTTCTGAAGATGCAGATGCTGGTATAAAGGTCTTCCTAACTTCGGTTGCATTTGGATCTGCGGTGCGGTGAGAATAAGTATTTATCCACCACAGTTTTTAAACACAGTCGCACGTTTGAATTTACGGCCGACAACCGCAGGTTGGAGAAAACTACGATGTCACCGCAGAAATAGATAAGCAGAAAGGGGGCTGCGGTAGGAAACTGTTTATGCGGTGAAAATTTTACCTTCCAATAATAACCTCATGATATTTTAGTATTTTCCATTATACCCTTACTTAATTA
>JANQAP020000094.1:1646290-1656380 GCA_026874005.2 Erythroxylum coriaceum
GTCAGGGATCATTATATTTGCTCCTTAAATGTTTATACATTTTAATGTATTATGATATTATGGTTGTTTCTTAATATAGATGATCATCTTTTTATCCTTAGTAATAACTGTTCTTGTGTATAGTCATAATACATATGAAAGCCTTAAGATTTGTATTGATCTTAAGCATTTTAAAGGTCATTGAGCATATATAATGATTGACCTTAAGCTTATGTCATTTATACACATACGGTTTAGTATAGATATCCATAAATTGGATATGACATCGGGGGTATAAGGTATAATCTCATAAAGATTCTCTAATTCAGTTTAACATTCAGTTAGAGAAGATAAAAGTTTTCTCTAATGTTGTTTAGAATTTAGTAAGAGAAAACAGGATTTCTCTGCTGCAGTTTAGCACATACAGTTTAGTATAAAGTTGGAAAAATCGAGAGCTACAAACGAAGATTATACGTATTAGATCATACAGGTATCATCCTAGTTTGCCACACTCTATTTTTCCATTCATGTTAGTAATCGTGATTATATTGGAACTGTGTCACACATGGCACATGTGTTTGATATTTTTTGGTATCGAAAGCCTTGCAGGACGGAATGTTGGACTTTCATTACTTTTGGATCAAATGTTTTTAATTTTTAAATTTGGTACCAATACAGCAGCGTGACTTAACCGAGTTTTCAAACTATTTTTTAAATTTGAGTAAAAACTGCAATTAATGATTGTTCAAATGGGAGAATGTTAGATAATTTTGTCCTTTCCATTATTTGAACAATTATTAATTGTAATTTTTGGCTTTTCAATAACTTATCGGTTAAGTTACATAATTTGATCTAGATAAGGATAATAAAGTGACCCAATAAATGATCTAAATCAATGGATCAAAGTTTGGGAGGAAAATGGATCCCGATTAGTGTGGACCGGACCCATATCAGGCTTGTAATAGGAAAGCCCGATATGGAAGCTATATATAAAGGTTAAACTCTCCTGTAATTGCTCATATCATTCATAAGCATACGGATCTTTTAATCTGTTAAGAGCGCTTACGTATTGGCAAATTGTAGAAGAACGTTAACCACGTGTCAGTGAACGGTTGCCACGAAGGTCCCTGGAGATTAGAGCTCGTTTTGGCCACAAAAACTGCTTTGAAAGTTAAGATGGAACCGAAATCAGGAATTCTGCTTTTCTTTCATTTTTAACCCTTTCATAAACGATCCGAGACATGTAATAAGATCTATGCTATGTGTTACAAATGAAACAAGTGCTTTGTGTATATTTCCTATACTATCCAACATCCATTTTTTCACTAAAAAAATGGATCTTCGACTGTAATGAAGTATATAATTATAATTTGAGTTTTAAAAAGTAAAAATAATTAAAACTTTTATTCTCTATAAAAGTACGTTTACGTCAAACTTTTCATTAAGGGTACTGGCCAAACAAGTTATGACAACTAATGCATCATCATTATCATCATCATCACCCAGTTTGAAATCTCGCAATAAAGCGGGATCTGGAGAGGTCTGATAGTACGCAGTCTTACCCCTATATAATAGAGAGGCTGTTTTCGATAGACCCACATGCAAATGTGACAATGAACAAATGATACAGATCAAAAGATTAAAAACGTAAAAAAAGATATGCAAATGTGACAAGAAGATTTTTAAAATAATAATAATAATAATAATAATAATAATAATAATAATAATAATAACTAAAAATGTGATAAAATAACTACATACATAATAAATAAATAAATAAATAGAATAAAATAATAATAAATAAGTAAAATAGAATAATATCACTTAAAGAAAAGCTACCAAACTTCATTTGAAAGATGCAAATTTAAAAGACAAAATTATTAAGAAAATAGTAGGATAGAGATACCTAATATCCTGCAACATTTTGTTTATACCTGATATGTTGCAAAGCTCTTCTCACCATTTCTTGAGAAGTGCATGTCATCCTTAGGCAGGGGCCCTGCTAATCTGTTATGTAGCATTCCAATTTTACTGGGTGTCCCCTAAAGAGATAACCAGTAGTTATTGTATCCTAATAATTAAAGGCTAGTTTGCTACTTTAACCTAAAAACCAAATAGTATGTCATGAAAAAAATAGACCCACATATGCCCAAGCTCCGACAGTGGCAACATTAAAATCAATTTAGACATTATGAATTTGAGCCATAAAAGTTGGAAAAGTTGATACTGATTTTCGAAAACAGATTCATGATTATGACAGCTAATGCATATATAATGTAAATATGAAAAAAAAACCCCTGAATTTAGGTTGCTTCTCTCCCGTATCATTTTTATTTTTTGTTTGATTTTTTCTTTTTTCTTATCTTGTTATGCGATTTACTCTTCCTCTGAAGTCTGAAGGGGGTGTTACAATGGAGGAGCGGAATGCTCCAAACCCCAGCGCTTTCCTCTTCTCAACGCCGCTTTGGATCATCGTATGGTAAAGAGGATGGGGCTTTTAATCTTAAGAAAAGGCAGATAGTGGAGAGGAAAACAAGAAGGTACACTAAAGAATCACGTGGACGATATGTCTTCAACGTTGTTGGTGATGCTTCAGCCAGGCGTCAGCAAAAAGGACGCTATTACTCTGTGATTGGAGAGAGGCGAGGAGAAAGTTGTTGGACACCCCAATAAATGATAGAGAGAAGGAACCAAAATTATGGATTTAAGTTTTTTAAAATTTTAAATATTAATTTATTGATATAAAATTAAAAAGTATAACTCAGTTTAATTCACCGGGCTGTGTTAATAGAAAATCTAATAAAGTACTATTACTCTAAAAAATTAGAAAATTAAATATTTTATTATTATTATTATTATTAAGATTTAGATTTAGATTAAAATTAAAAAATTCAATAAAAATTAAAATAATCTTTTTATATAGTAAATTATTAGTTTGTGTGAATATATAATTTAAATAATATTAATTTAAAATGATAATTAATATAATTAAACATTTTAATTTATAAAAAGAATTAAGTTATATTTACTTCCTTAAACAACGTGGGAATTCGAACTCATTAATCACTATCTTTAGTACCTAATCATTTGTACCTCGCCCAAAGTGTTTTGTTTCTCATTCATGAGCGAAGATATTTGCTGAGTTGGTCTCGGATAAGAGGAACAGGAGAATTGGTCCCTGTATCGTATTTAATATTTTATAGTACATTTTTAAAGAACGCTTTTTTTTTTCATAGTACATTTTTAAAGAAAGAGTTTGAGTAATTATAATTAATATTAACGAAACTGTTTTATAATATAAATAATAAATATAAAAATCACTAAAATGTAATTTATAATATAGATAATAATACTATATAAAGTTCTATCGGCCTATACTATAAAACCTTCCTTTCAACGTTAGATTTTTATTTTGATTTTGATTTGTTTTCAAGGTAGATCGTGTCCGGTTTTTGTTATTTTATTATTTTAAAATAGGAAATGCCAGTTTCAAGCTTTATGGTGATACAGTGCTAAGTGAGAAGGCTGCTAGGGTGAGTATTTATAACTCAATCGCTTGCTTGTATTCCAAAACAGGAACTCTATCACTCCTTTTGTCTGATTCTTTAAGCAACTCTTTTCCCTTTCCTTATCCTATTCCTGCACACACACAAGTCATGGAAGAGCTAATAGTCTTTCCATCTTCCTCACCTTCTCTAGTCTCTTTCTCCCAAGAAGCGCCACCTAGTCTCCAATGTTCCCTCTTTGGCTCAGATCTCATGGGTTTGATGCCCAAAAACACTAACCAAACTTCAGCTCCAATTCAATTCCTAGAACGGAACATTTCTTTTGCTGACATCGGAATAATTACTGGGATACAAGAGGTGGACGCAACCAACAAAGAGATGGAAGCCCCAGAAAAAGAATCTAAGAAAGATATTGGCACTAGAGCATGCCAATCATACGTGGACTCTGAACATTCAGATTCGGATTGTCCGTTGCTTCCCGTGAACTTGAATAAACCAACCCCTAAGAAACGGGGAAGGAAACCTGGGCTTGGTCGAGACACGCCACTGAATCACGTGGAAGCGGAGAGACAGCGACGAGAGAAACTGAACCACCGGTTCTATGCTCTCCGAGCCGTGGTTCCAAACGTGTCACGAATGGACAAAGCATCACTGCTCTCTGATGCTGTTACCTATATAAACGAATTAAAGGGCAAGATCGACGAACTAGAGTCACAGCTGCAAAGAGAGTCCAACAAGGTAAAGCTGGAAATTTCTGATAATATGGATAATCAAAGCACCACCGCTTCGGTGGATCAAGCTTGCAGGCCTAATAATAATTTTGGTAGTGCTGGGGCTGCACTTGAGGTGGAGATTAAGATTGTTGGTAACGATGCTATGATAAGGGTTCAATCTGAGAATGTGAACTGCCCAGCTGCAAGGTTGTTGAGTGCATTACGTGACCTGGAATTACAAGTGCATCATGCCAGCATGTCGAGTGTTAACGAGCTTATGCTTCAAGATGTGGTGGTTAGGGCTCCTGAGAGATTGAGAACTGAAAAGGAACTCAAAGCTGCCATTCTTAGAAGATTAGATCAGTAAGATAATTACTCTGAATTCCATAGTCAATAAGAACAGAACATCTAATATCAGACAGCTTTGATGATTTGCTTAGTTTTTTGCGTTCCACTTTCACTATTATCTATGTAATGTAATGTAACAACTTTAATCTAAAGTCTCGTATGAGTTGCAGATGATGTTATTGTTGTTTCCCATGTTTATGGCATACTATAAGGGAGATGGGGCCTGAGAAGAAAGCAATCATAAAATCAATCACCAGTTATATGATACATAATCACGCACGTTTTGTATTAGGTGTGGTTAAGACTTTTGTGCGTAAAAGATACGGTATCCGGTGAAAGGCATGCAATTCCTATGTATGAAAGTGAAAGGACCGTAATGCTATCTGCCCTCAAGTGTCTGACTCTGTATTTGGCTATCCGCTCCTGTTTATTTCTTTATGGGCACAAATCGAATGATTAGACCGGCATTAAGTCTAAACCCCACCAAAGTTACATAATGTCATTTGTTAATCCATTGTTCAAGATTCTTTAGCCACCGATACTCTGTCCTGGGTTTCACGGTTTTATCACACCCTTAATCAAGCGATCCTTCTTTCTTACAAATCAGTGGTTTAGATGACTGGCTAGGTACTTAAAGCATATATACATCCCCAATCTTTAAAACATGTTTAAAAATAATTCATACAACTAAAATAGATTTTTTTTAAAAATAACAGCAAAACAAGTTCTGATATTGAACTTTTGACTTACTAAGCATGACCATCCACAGTTAATTTTGATTAGTTGTGTCGACGCAATGATAATGATTTGATGAACTGTCCGTTGCATCATTCTGACCTCTAGACGTTAACCAGATTACTGTAGTGCATGGACTTTCTTATTCGAGTGTTAATTAATTGTTCTAAAACTTATCAGTAGACTGTAGTTCTCCATAGGACATCGATAACAGCAAGTGATACCTTCATAGTCTCATTAAGCATGCCATGTAATCAAATAACCCCAGTTACAATATCAAATTATTAGAGGAAGTGCATGATATTTTAATCCACAAAATATATGAATAAACTATAAGATTCTTACAAAAATATAAACTTCATGTTTAAATATTTATAATAACATTTATTTCCATAATAATTTTTATTTATATAAATATGTTTTAAAAAATAAATAAACCATTTACCATTATAATACATTAATTTTGATGTTGTTATTAAATTTTAGTTTTAAAAAATTTGTGAATAAATATTAATACTAATGATGAATTTATCGATATATTTATTTAAATTTTGATAAAATTTTAAGGATGAATTAATAATTTTAAATTTTATTTAAATCTATCAATAGAACTAATAATTAGACGGGCCGTTAAAGTGACGTGCACGTCCGTTGTAACTGCTAACAAACAGGTGATTCCCTTTGTATGGCTGGAATTCATCGGAATGTCCCCTCGAGGCGCCGATAGGATAAGTGAAGGAGGTACCACAGAAACACAAGTTCAGCGTCAAAACTTTTCTCGAAAGGAACCAGCTAGTTGTACCTGATATACACTATGGTTCTCACGTTGATATTCCGACCGCCTGTCATGACTCTCTCTTTTTTTTTTTTTCACCCAGGAGATATCTCAGGAAAATCTCAATTATAGAAACGCGCCTTTGAGTTATTTATATTCAAACTAATTCCTGTTCAGATTGGGTCTGTCTATAAAAAATAAAGTGTTGGCTAAATAAATTTTTTTATTTTTAAGACTCGAACTTGAGATCTCTAATTAAAAAATAAGAGTGCTAAATTACTCACACCAATCATATTTAATTGATGTCTCTTTTTCTTAATAACGCTTACTAGCTCCATGGAAATGAGCATTTGTTCCGCTAAATTGCGTTAAGTTTAAACATCTCAGATTTTGCGTTCAGGTTTAGATGTAAAATTTTATTTAATAAATATCCTATATGCTACTGATCTATTAATGGGTTGATGCAGACAATCGGTACTAGGCACACAACCAGTACTTGGTACAGGATCACTCTTGGTGACACCTTGCCAACTTGCCAAAATTATTGAATTGACCTTTCATTTATAACCATAAGTTTGTGATCAAGTTCAAGGACGAGCCAGGTAGATAAACTATCGGAAAAAAAACGCAAAATAAAACTTAACCTTCCGTCGTATAAACTTATAGGCGCTTGTAAAGGAGTTGAGGAGTTTCCAAGAGGCTGATAGCAAGGGTTAGGGAGTTCAGGAGTACTTAAAAAGATAGATAGTCAGTTTCTTTAATACAGAAAAAAAAAACCAACTACAATATTTCAGTTAATACAGATATTTTCATAATTTCTATCAGCTTTTTCTGGACTAAGGAAAATAAGTTGTTGAAAATAGGAACTTCCAAACAGAATAATTTCGTTAAGAAATTAACGATCAGTTCAGTCAAAGTTTACGCCAGCAATGAAAGCTTTGGCCTTTCATACCATGATGAGTTAGCCGACCATGGTGTATGAACTCGATACTCGTTTCAGTTGAATACTGCACCTAATAAGGACTTTGAGTAATGTCAGAATTATACTAGAGAGCATCATTTATCATTACTTTTCAGTAAAATCAATTTGAAAATTTTTTTTTACAATTATTTATTTAATAAGGACTTTGAAGCCTTGATTTTTTTAATTAACAATGTATTAAAACCTGAAATAATGAGAGGAACGATATATAGTGAACTGGGTTAAAGTTATTGTAATATGGAGAACAGGATGTGGAAAGAATAATGCAATAGATTCAAATCGAATTGAAGTTGACTCTTGCTGGTATTCGTTTTCAGCCAATTTGTAGGTTTCTTCTGTATCCATTTGTGAAGATGAAAATAGCACGTGAAACACATATCCTAGGAAAAGTTGGCGGATTTTATCAAAAAATTCAAAACAATCATTGACATGATAAGGTGGCTTGTGACTCTTTTCCTCTAGAACCATAGGACGCAGGTGAAAAACGATGCAAACCAATATTTGTACACAGTCAGAGACACGTAAAAATGACTAACAAGGTTCGAATTAGGTGCATGCTAGTTGTGGGTCTAACTGTATTTGAAGTATACTCTGGGTGGGAGTTTTAAGATTCTAGAGCCCTACCACACACTATAAACGTGGTAAGAAACATTTAGGGTCGGAGGGTGGAAACAATACGAGAGTGACGAATATTTGAGTCAGGCCGAAATGCTTTGGTGGCCCCTACATTAAAATCATGTGCTTAATTTGCCACATAATAACTACAATCATTCGTGTGCTTCTTGTCTTTATCTGCAGATGATGGACATGGGTATGACTTGTTTTGGTTAGGTTCATTGACACTCGGGCATTCTATTCCCCAGTTATCTGGGCCTCGAAACGAAAGATAAAGTTTAATTTGCAGACACATAACTGTGTTTGAAGATTGGGCTTTAGGTAGCTTTTGTTGCTCATTTTGAGCCCAAAAGATCTACATCGAGCCCAAAACAAAACAATCATAAATTATTTGCTAACAGCTTAATTAGTCATTAAGCATTGGTGATAAAGACAGACAAATGGAAACAAGCATATAAAACAAATAAACATTATCTACTCCAATTAGTTTTCAAGTAATTCGTCACTAATTCCCCAAAATTCTTCCCTGCCGCAATCAAACAACTAAGAGAAGCCCCGAGATCAAACCAGTTCACATCAAAGAAATAATAATCAAGCGAAGACAAGAAACTATTTTTATTTGGTTATTCTTTAAAAACCACAAATATCCAAATTAATTACTTTTTTTTTAACCTTTTCAAGTTTACAAAACTAACCCAGGACATTATATATGTAAAGAGGGGTCAATCACCCAATGTTCACCATCCGTTTGGATTTTGAGGGCATTCATTTGAGCAAACAAATTTACAGCCCTCCTCACGCCTCTATTATCAGCCGCAGTAAAATAATCGTGACCAAAAATTACCCCACCGGGTCTCAAGATCCGATAAGCCCGGTTTATATCCGCCCATGCCGAGTTAAAATCGTGACCCGCATCTATCTCAATCAAGTCACCCACCACCCCCCACTCACAAAGCTTCTCAAGAGCCGACCCGCTCGAAAAAGGTACGGGTAAAATGGTACCCGTTGCGTTCGAAGAGATTACATTTTGCATGAACTGATACAACAACAAAGCGTCCCCGTTGACCATGTTTATGTACTTGAACCGGTCACGAAATCCGGGCCATCCGCGGAAGTCGTCGATGCAGATTATCAGCGAGTCGAGGTCCAGTTGGCGGGTCAACTCGGCCATGTGTAGAGCCGACGCCCCCAAGAAAGTTCCCACCTCGATTATCACTTTGGGCTTGACTTGCTTGATGAGTTTTTCGAACACAGCACCGTAAGAGCCCCAGCCCTTGACCTTTTTGACACGAAGCAAGGTGGCAACATGCACCGGCGGGAAGTTTTTGAACGGTGAAGTGCCGTTGTAAATTCTATCAAGAATCGTCTGCCGGAAAAGTTGGGAAGGGATTTGGTTGGAACAGTGAGTCGTGACTAGGAAGTTGTGAAGTTGGGTTGGCATGCTGCCATAGATCTCGGTCGCGGTGACGATAGGTGGTGGTGGTGTTAAAGGTGGCTGCAAAAGGGGTCGGGTAGGTGCTGACATGTAGCCCAAAACATACCCTGAAATCAAGAGAATAATGCACAGAAAATTAGACTTGAAGAGTTTGAAAATGAATCTCGAGTTCTTGTGCCCATAGTGGTGTTGATGAGGGAGGGAATTATGATGCTCGTCTGTCATGTTTCTTTTGACCGAGAATATAGAAGTTAGGCGTGCTTCAAGTTCGGAGATAATATGAATAATATCTTGGTCTTGTCTTTACGGTTGACAGTGTACGTAGTATCAGGACAAGTATGTAGATGATGAGATTGTGGCAGGGCTTGCCAGGTGGCAGGTGGGTTTGTTCGATGAAGGTACAAAGATAATGAAGCGAAAAGAAGACCAGTGCGTGGTTGAGTTGGTCGTTCTATGACTAACAGAGAGATGGTGCATTTGCAATGAAAAGGACGGGCAAGAGGAATTAAATGAAGGGTATTATAGCATTCTGGAAAGTTGGGGGGGATAATGCAGCGAAAGTCTTGAGTCCATTTATCTAGAAAGGGAGATTAGTATCATAAACAGTTGGAACTGAATTAAACCTTAAAATGCTGCTTCATAAAAACTGAAAAAATTCATTCTTTCGGGAACGATGTCATTTTCTTTCAAACGATAATGAATTGGTTATGGGTAGTAAATCAACATCTAATAACCGACTATAACACCAACCTGCGAATAATAAATTGTAACGTGTAGGCTTGCTTATGCTTATGAAACTTGAAAGTATATTAATTTTTTTATTGGTGGACTTTTTTTATTTTTTGAATACTTATTAAATGTATAAACCACTTATTTTAGATAAATTATTTTACAAATTAGCGATTTAAAATTAAATTTGTAAAGTTTTGGTCGGGTCGGTCGTGCTGGGCCCGAGCCCAGTCGTAATGACCCACAGGCCGATCGGTCCAATCTTCAAAGATC
>JANQAP020000094.1:1681218-1697189 GCA_026874005.2 Erythroxylum coriaceum
TAAGGTACGAATTAAATTTTGCTTTATTATGATTCGTGTTAATCATTTTATAGAATTAAATAGATCTTGATTTTTGGAAAATTAAAAGTCACGAAAAAATTTCGTGATTATTTCGCTGCGGTCGGATCAGATCCGGACCCGGTTTTCCAACAGGTATGTAAGAACGTGGCTAGCGGAAAGTTCATCTAGGGGAGTCTAATGGGAAAAGCAAACCCCATTTGCTGCGTTGAGACATGTATGCAAACCCAAAAAGGAACTAGACAGAGAGACCAAAACCAACAAAATGCTCTTAGTTGGGCTTACCTGATGTTTCTCGATGGGCTCAAATATAGTTATATAATTCAACTCGACAATGTTATGATTATTCCATCCATATGAATCCTTTGAAATACGTTGTTTAATCCAAAAATTGTTAAAATTTTTATTTTATAAATGTTTTTGTATAATTAAATTTGAGTTAAATCAACTCATAATTAAAATAATAAAAATTTTACACCTATATAATATCATTAAAAAAATAGTTGCATCATTTTCTTCAAGCAACGGCGACTTGACTGAAACAAGTCGGGCCGGTGGATGACAGTAGCTCGTGGGAAAAGTCTCTCCACACGACAACTTGTTGTGGACAGTCGCTGAGCCTCCGCCCGAGCCTCTCCACGTCATGCTGATACTTAATCACATGGCCTTCTCGCGGACATGGTCCATCTCTATAATTGAAAAAGCCTAATTAGCCAAAGCACCTTCAACCACGTGGAGTACTATGTCAGTATTGTTTATTAATTAATGCCTTTGGACGTTCTCAATCATTATACCAAAATCAAATCGTTCTATTCAGTCACCCTTCAATTATTTCTTTTTTGTCAGGTCAGATATAGAAATTTGGTATTAAATATTTTCAACAGATATTTTAGATAAAATAATTTCAATAATTAAAAATAAATGAATATACTCGACAATATTTTGAGAAACCTTTTATTCTTTATTAGATTTAGTAATTTCGACAAATGTTGGTTTCTAAGGGCCCTATTTTCAAATTATCTCATTCATCTAATTTCTATAAATCCTATTTATGAAACAGAATATGTAATCCTTATTCCAAACATATTCAAAAGAAAGAAAGAAAAAGAGTAGTACTAATCTTAAATCCTACGCGGAGCGCACGCGGAGTTAATGGATTGAGTTAAATCAGATAATAGAAATGGGACCCACCAACTCATCTGATGAGTATTCTATTTCCGTCCTTCGAACGTCTCTCTTCTACATCACACGCACGTAACTTACTTGCAATTACCCATTGCAGCAGTTCAGCGTTGGTATAGTTTTACAGGCGAAGGGAGAAGCGTGAAGATGCCAGCGGCGAGGACGCGCGTGGGAAATTATGAGCTCGGAAAGACCATTGGCGAGGGAACCTTCGCCAAGGTCAAGTTCGCTCGGAATGTCGAAACCGGTGGTCATTTCGCCATCAAAATCCTTGACCGTGAACAAGTTCTTCGCCACAAGATGGTCGAGCAGGTTCCTTTTTTTATACGTTACGAATATGAAGTTCAACTTATTTTGTCCTTCAATTTGTTTATCTAGTGTCTTCATCTTGTTCTCAGTTGAAAAGAGAAATATCAACAATGAAGCTTATCAAGCATCCTAATGTCATCAACATCTACGAGGTATTACCAAGTTTTGTTATAAATTGATTTGTATTGAAATTAAATGCTTGTTCATAAATTCACCAGTTCTTTTCTTAAAAGTTTAGGTTATGGCAAGCAAATCCAAAATTTATATTGTTCTCGAGTTTGTTGGTGGAGGGGAGCTCTTCGACAAGATTGTAAGAAACAATGTGGAATAATTGATTAGAATTATTTTTTTTTTATTAAATTTATACGCATATTATCTGTTGCCTTAGGCCAAGTACGGTAGGCTCAAAGAAGACGATGCTAGGATATACTTTCACCAGCTAATTAATGCTGTGGATTACTGTCATAGCAGAGGAGTGTTCCATAGAGATTTGAAGGTTGGAGAAAGAAAGTTTACCTTTTTTATTGATTGAGAAATGTTTACTTCTTGTATGTTGACGTCGATTAACGGTAATAGTGATTCAATTTTTTTGTAGCCCGAAAATCTTCTTCTTGATTCTTATGGTGCTCTTAAAGTTTCAGATTTTGGGTTGAGTGCATTATCCCAGCAATTGCGGGTGAGTTTTTTTAATGCTTTAGATTATAGTTTATTTTAAAAAGATGTAGTGATGTGGATAGTCCTTAATTTCACTAATGGTTGTTCTGAGCTTTAAGCCTTTAACAGCTGTGTACAACATGGAATAATATCCTTTTCTTTCAGTCAAAATATCTTTGTTTTAGAATAATGGAAAATATATTAGCTAGGTTATGATCATGATATCTACATTCTTTGCATTACTCACAATAAGGCCATACCTTATTGGTTATCTTTTTCAATTCAGGAGGATGGACTTCTTCACACCGCCTGCGGAACTCCAAATTATGTTGCTCCTGAGGTAGATACTACTGCTTCTTATCTATTCTATTTCATTTGAATTTAGAATGTAACATGGTAGAACTACTATGTTTGGTGCACGGTGTTTTTCTTATACAGGTACTTAGAGACAAAGGTTATGATGGTACAACATCCGATATATGGTCTTGTGGAGTCATTCTCTTTGTACTTATGGCAGGCTATTTACCTTTTGAAGAGCTTAATCTTATGGACTTGTACAAAAAAGTGAGTGTTTGCTAAGAGATTTTTCTATTCAGATTATGCGTTCTGATAACTCAACAATTTTTGTCAAAAAATCACTTCAGATTTGCAGGGCTGAATTTAGATACCCATCATGGTTTTCATCAGGTGCAAAGAATCTGATAAAGCGCATTCTTGATCCAAACCCTCTCACAGTAAGCTTATCTGTTGGAACTGCATTTGCATGTGCCTTCTTTTTTACTGATCCTGTTGATACGTGTTGTTCAGGATTATGTGTGGATGAAAGCCATAAATATCTCATGAGATGCATTCTTCTTTAGTACATGCTTTGTACTGATTATTGAGATACTTTTACTGCAGCGTATAACCATTCCTGAGATATTAGAAGATGAGTGGTTCAAGAAAGGATATAGGCCTCCACAGTTCAAGCAGGAAGAGGATGTAAATTTAAACGATGTTGATGCTGTGTTCAACAACTCAAATGTAAGAATTTCTTTTCATAATTTGTACTTCTTTTACCCAAGGTCAGCTTGACTACTAATGAGTTGTGGGAATTTAGATTTCAATCAGAGAGATATATTGTTCTCTGAATGAAGATATGCATATGAGGTCTAGTTCCCAATTATTGTGAAGCTTCTCCTTCAATTGTTATTCTATAGTAACTATTTGGTAACTCCCGAGTCTTCAATTCCGGCCTCTAGAATTTACAGGGTTTAACTTAAGCCTGCCGCCTTATGCAGTTGATTAATGCAACTTGAAGTTAGAATATCTTATTAAAAACTTTTTCCAACTGAAATTATTTATATTGCAGGAACATCTTGTAACAGAAAGGAAGGAGAAACCTGTATCAATGAATGCCTTTGAGCTGATCTCTAAAACACAAGGCTTCAGTCTTGAAAATTTGTTTGACAAAGAGGTTTGTGTGATTTCTTTTTCATGGTGCTGTAGTTATCATATTTGCAATGACCTATTTAAGCTGGTATACAACCCTGCAAAATGGTATTGAATTTTGGGCGCATGCCATATAAAATTTATCTGTTAATTGACTTAATGGTTTGCACCTGCAACTCATGATTTGTTGATTTCTTCAGATAATCTGGTTATTAGTTGATTATTAACTTCAAGTTGACTCTTTCTTCACCAAGCTTTGATCTCTATACTAACTGGGCATCTTTCTATTTATTTGATATCCACACTCTTAGGGTCTTGTGAAGCGAGAAAAACGTTTTGCTTCTCATAGCCCTGCAAACGACATTATGTCTAAAATTGAGGAAGCTGCAAAGCCTTTGGGTTTCAACGTTGACAAAAGAAACTACAAGGTAATAAGCTTTACTTTTTTTTTTTTTCTATCCGATGGTTCGTCAATTCATCCATTTCAACTTTGTTACTTTTTTTTAATACTTTTTATCAGCAATATATCTATCTTCTTCTTTTTTTTTTTTTTTTGGTGGACAACAAATTCTCTAATTGATACTATGATCAGTAGTGCCTAAAATCCCCATTCGAACATTGCAGATGCAGTTGAAGGGTGATAAAACTGGAAGAAAAGGCCAGCTTGCTGTGGCTACTGAGGTGATTATCTTAACTATGACGAGTATAAGCTCTTTGGAAAATTATTACCAAGGAAGAAGCTATGCTTTGGCCGATCGCTGGTTTAGGTTGCATTTCGCAAAGATTTGGTTGTGCATTAAATTTGATCTTTATATGCAACTGGGTCATTTACTGTTGAACGGTTCTAGAATATGCATATAGAAAAATCGGGTTACTCTGCTACTGAATTTCAAAAGCTGACAATATATGGGTTTCGACCTTTAGGTGTTCGAAGTGGCTCCGTCTCTGCGCATGGTGGAGCTCCTGAAAGTTAGTGGTGATACGTTGGAGTTTCACAAGGCATGTCCAATAATTCTCATTCTGACTCCGTTTTCTTAAAGAAAGCTTATTAACCGAAATTAAATATGTCTCAATCATATTCGAAAATTTTGCTTTTCATTCATGGGTTGACCATTTTCAGCGTATGATTCACTTTTGACTCTTCTGCTTATGCCCATTATTTATTTGGCAGTTCTACAAAACTTTCTCATCGGGGATGAATGATATAGTCTGGAAATCTGAAGCAACTTTTGAAGGTTTTAGGTGATTTCACTTTGCCCTTTCTTGCATTCTCTATCCTTTGTGGATAATTGGGGACTCTTTAACTGAATAAAAATTCTTTTGCAGGTCATAGCAAGAATGGACTCATTCCTACAGGAATCCATTGCTATATTTGTTATTAACTATTGGAAAATGCGATGAAAGAACAAAAATAAGCTGATAATCCTACAAATGTTTATAAACTATAAAGAGAACTGGTTAGCGTTGTGGCTGCAAGTGGAGAGGGGATGTCATAGAAAGATGTGAATCAAGAGCCCTTAAAGAATGGGTTTGTTCTTCCCGCAATGCTTCGCCGAGCCACGTGTTTTCTGTAATTCATTGAACCAAACCCATTAAATTTTTGATGTAGACGATGATTTATGTACTAAGGGGAAAGTTTTTTCTTTTTGAAGATTGAGACCCTTGGCTTAGACTTTGTGATTCGTGAAGAGTATATTTATGTTCCGAAATGGCTTCATCCTTATTCAACAAAGCAATATATGCAAGTTGGTCTCACTTTTATAGAGTTTTTTTTTTTTTTAAATCACGTGACATTTAATTGATAAAGACTTAATTTTGTTAGATTTTTCGTTTAAAGGTTGGTTTAATTTGAACATTTTGGAAACATGGTAAACTTAATGCTATTTTGACCAATTCTGGAACGGGTAGGCAGGAGGACAGATACCTAAAATACATCGTAGTAGTGGTTGAACGCGTTGGGATGAGGAGGGACACGCTTTACATGCTTTCTGATAAGGCTGCAGTGCAAAGGAGACAATGCCTATCACATTGACATTCACCTGAAGTAAAGGGGCAACAGTGCTGATATATGTATGTATATATGTTAATATGGTTAGAACTGTGACAGAAAGTAGGGCCAACATTCGCTCAACTTGATCCTTTATTAAGTTGGTTTCTGGTTGGTAGCTCCCGTAACAATGATCCACTCACCAAATTATCTTATTTTGGATGGTATAGGTGCACCTAAAACAAACCCCGTCTATTCTCAAACTCTACAAACTTTACTATCGATAAGTAAATGGCCAAAGGGACGGTTGCCTATCTGCTTAACAGAATCTGCTGGGAGTTGAGACTTTTAATGCCAAAGACCCAAATCTTCACTTATACCCTTAACCATTTGTCAAATCCCAGTTCTTAGATTATTGCTTTACCCAAAATTGCCAGTTTCATAACTTTATATAACCTTATCTTCTCTTGGCCAACCTAATTGACAAAGCTATAACATAAAACAAACTTTGAAATCCTGATCTTATCTGAGACCGGAATGATAACATACAACATTTGAAGCAACAAACCTTATAACTCTATATGACATTCAACATACTTTAATTTATTTAAGTTTTAAGAAAAAAGAAAAAATCCATGATTCTTGCCATATTCAACTCTTACGGACCACCTTCCTTCTTTTTAAAAAAAAAATATAATAACTGTCATTTTAAAGATATATTAATGTTAGAACATACAATAGTGTCTTGTCCTCCAACTTTATAGTAGCACATTCACAATGATTTATAAATGACGGTCCTAATAGTGTAGGTGGTCCTCCCCTTGGGCCAACCCCTATCAAATGGAAAGTGAAAGAGAGCTAATTGCCTTTTGGAATGGTCTTCAATGTCCATGTTTACAATAGGAAATTAATTAATCTAGAAGATAGAGATAAAGAAAAGCTTTGATACTAATCGTAACTAACACAGACACCATATGTTGATCATCAAAAGCATGAAGAAATTTTGAGTTAGAAGGACTAACTACACCAATCAAAAGACAAAAAAAAAGTTTGAAAATTGCTAAAAGCACATATTTGTATGAATAATCAAATGATGAGAAGTCAAAATTAAGCAGTATTTTTCTCATTTTAACAAGCACGGGAATGATTGCATGATGTTAATGATCTCTAAACGTTATGGATTTCATCTTTTCATCCTTTTAGGGTTCTCTACATTTTTAGAGTTTTCGTTTGAAATATGAAATACCCAATACAAGACGCAATGCAACCGTGCTGTTTTGATTCTCTGAACTTGGTTGGTCTTAAGCCCTAATTAGGGGAATGTTTTGGTACTCTGAACTTCACTACAGTGTCTCCACCTAAGAAGAGAAGACATACCTAATTTCGAAAGATTGGTAAATGTTTAATTATGGTTAACAGCAGATTCTTGTGGCAAATGTAACCATTTTGGGCATGAAAAGATCTTAAAATCTTCTTCAAATGCGTGCCTGCTTTGAAGTAACTTGTTTATCTTACATCTCTTTTTCTTCGATTCTTTTAAATAACGTATTGAGATGAGCAAGGGGAGAATTGATCCCATGAAAGCCACACTTGACGATATAATTTTTATTACAAGTCGCCCAATATGGGAATGGGCTAGGGTTATGAGAGCTTATTATTTTTTCGGTATCTTATTATAGTGTTCTATCTTGTGTACGTGGCAAGACTACAACCGTTAGATCTGCCAGTATGAGGAATGGGGAGACTTGGACTGGTCATCACCGCCATCTTCGTTGACCACAAGCACCTTCATTTACTGTTCCCGCACGGCCAGTGACCTAAATCCACCGGCCTTGTCAGCCTTTCACCTAATTACCGTATTCTTTCTTGAGCCATGTTAAAAGAAATCCTCAAACACTCCTTTTTATTTCTTCTTTTCTAAATGCAGATTGGATGAACATCAATTGAAATCTAATATTTTATTACATGCTGAATGATCCTAAATCTAATATTTTATTACATGCTGCAGCATGTAATAGAATATTAGATTTAGGATCATTCAATTGATGCATGTAATAACAATTAGATTTAGGATCATTCAATTGATGTTCATCCAATGTATTTTTGTAATGGTTTCGTATGATCCACTATCTACAAACTATTCAATATAGAAATTGAATACAACTAAGAAATTCTAACAAATAATTAATCAGTTAAATTAAAATAGGATTTTAATAAGAATTTATAATATATATTATTTCTAATAATAGACATTTAACACTAATATAAATTTTAATAACTAAATATTAATAGTAATAATAGGCATTATATTAATATGAGCTTACTTCATCCCCCATTGTTCACACCTTCAATTCCATAGTTATCTCCGTCTTCATTGAAAATTGAGTAACAATTAATATTTTTAAAACCAAGTTTGGCGAATTTTGAGACCTTAAAATAAAGAAAAATAACAAAAGAAGCTAGGGTTATAGTCTAATAGATTATGCGTACCTTCTGTCTTCAAATAGAACTGTTCCAATCTCTTGTACTTTCATGGTGGTTGAGCTATCCATCCTTTCTTGGAACTACTCACCATAAATTCTAAGACTATATTGCTCCAGCTTTCTTGTAGATAATATACTAATGTTAGTGACCTAGTTTCCCATTCTCGGGGCTCAAACTTCTCTCATTCTCTCTCTTTCTTTATCTATATCACACCAACCAACTGTTTCTAAACGTGTAGGGCTTTCTTTCAATTCAGCATTTGTTATTCTTTGGAAGGTGATTTAGTTCAGCTTCTCATAGACTATTGTTTATAAATAAACAACACCCTCTTTTCTTCCTTAAAAGAGCAAAACAAAGAAAGAAGGGAGAGACATATACATACATACCCACTATACTCATCATGGGAAGTAATAGCATAGAGATGGATAAGGAGAGATTAACGGCGGAGATGGCGTTCAAAGACTCCTCCTCCGCCGTCATCAGAATCCGACGTCGTTTACCCGACTTCTTACAATCTGTGAAGCTGAAGTACGTCAAGTTAGGTTATGGGTATTCGTGTAACGCCGCCACACTATTCTTTTTCCTCATAATCCTACCTCTGTTCATGGCCACTCTGGTACAATTCACCGGTCTAGAACTAAACCAGGCTTACGATGTATGGTCAACCCGGTCCCTTCAATTCCAAGACATTGACACCGCCATAAGACTCGCCGGTTCAGCTGTATTACTATTCCTTCTTGGCCTCTACTATGCCAAACGCCCCAGACCAGTTTACCTCGTCGACTTCGCATGTTACAAACCGGAAGATGAGCGTAAGATGGCGGTGGACTCGTTTTTGAAAATGACCGAAGAGACAGGAGCTTTTGAGGAGGAAACCATTCAGTTCCAGAAGCGTATTGCGACCCGGTCTGGTCTAGGAGACGAAACATATTTTCCGAGAGGAATAACATCTAGACCGCCCAATTTGTCGATGTATGAAGCTCGGACCGAGGCAGAGTTAGTTATGTTCGGTGCTCTGGACGCGCTTTTCGCAAAAACCGGGGTTAAGCCGAGCGACATTGACATACTTGTTGTGAACTGCAGTTTATTCAATCCAACCCCATCCCTCTCCTCCATGATAGTGAATCATTACAAGCTTAGAACTGATATCAAAAGTTATAATCTTGGTGGCATGGGTTGTAGTGCCGGCCTCATCTCCATAGACCTCGCTAAAAACCTACTGAAAGCAAATCCCAACTCGTATGCAGTTGTTGTGAGCACAGAAAACATAACTCTTAACTGGTATTTTGGAAATGATCGTTCCATGTTGCTATGCAACTGTATATTTCGCATGGGTGGTGCTGCCATTCTTTTATCCAACAAGACAAGAGACAGGGTTCGGTCCAAGTATGAGCTGGTCCACACAGTTCGCACCCACAAAGGTGCTGATGATAAGCACTATCAGTGTGTTTATCAGAGAGAGGATGACACCGGAACCATAGGGGTCTCTTTAGCTCGAGAATTAATGGCTGTGGCTGGAGATGCTTTGAAAACGAACATAACTACACTGGGACCTCTGGTACTCCCTTTAAGTGAACAGTTCATGTTCTTTGTCACACTTGTGAGAAGAAAGGTACTGAAAGCTAAAGTAAAGCCTTACATACCCGACTTCAAGCGAGCATTCGAGCATTTCTGTATACATGCTGGTGGTAAAGCGGTTTTGGACGAGTTGCAGAAGAATTTGCGACTCAGTGATTGGGATATGGAGCCATCGAGGATGACTTTGCACAGGTTTGGAAATACGTCAAGTAGCTCGCTGTGGTATGAGCTGGCTTACACAGAGGCTAAAGGTCGAGTCTCAGGTGGGGACCGTGTCTGGCAGATTGCATTCGGATCGGGTTTTAAGTGCAACAGTGCGGTCTGGAAAGCTCTGAGGCCCATTCCAGTAGGTGAGTCGAAGGGTAACCCTTGGCTTGACTGCGTGGACAGATACCCAGTCAAAATCCCTATTTCTTAAGTAGCTTATGTGGCGATTTGTATTTGGTGACATGGAAAACACTTTGGCGTGTCAATGTCATCATTTTTTTTATTTTGTCTTTCTATATCTATATATTTCCAAGTCACCGCCAAGTAAGCTAAATGTATAATTATTTTGGTAATTGGATATCTATGAATCAATTTTTAATCATGATTGCTATTGTTTGGCTAAGAATGATCGGTAAATGGCAAAGGATAAAAGGGCTTTCCTGATTACAAGTAATTTTGTACTAATCAGAAGTCTTTTATTTCAACTTGCTCTTCTGTTGTCCTGATGACGTCAAAATGAAGAGCTAGGTCCAATCGGCAACGATCAACTCTGATACTCACATATCCAATACTTTCCACCGAACCCCGAAAACATGTTGGCTGTGTCTCCTCTCCTGTACCACCTACACCTCCTCTATCGACGTCAAACGCACCGGACTCCTCTTCCCGATCAACGCGTCGGCCCTTCACCAACCGCTGAAAGGCAAAAGAAAAAAGAACAAGAGAGAAAGAGATAAACAAGAAAATCAGAACAAACAAAGTGGAGGATTGAGTGGGTTTAGCGTCCTCTGGGCTATCCAGGGAGAAAAAGCCATGTCGTGGCAGCCATTGTAGAAAGAGTACTAAGAAAAGGCTATTATCGTCGGCGCGCATCGGAGAGGATGACGTGGATTACAATAATGTCAGGCATTTGTGGTCACTGTACCGACTGGAGAAACGTCTGAACAAATTTAACAATTTCATTTTTCCTCTGCGAGAACGAGTAAAAATTTGTTGTTACGTTAATCTTTTATAATCTCGTTAAAATCAGACCAAAAGTTACAATATTTTTATAAAAAATTTTAGGTTTAAAATATTTCGTAATATAATTATTAAATATTGAATAAAATTTTAAAATAATTAAAAAAGATTGTTTTTATTTATTAAAATTTTTAATTTTTAATTAAAAATAATTGTTAGATAAAAATTAATTAATTTATTTTAGTTTATAAAAATTATTTAATTGACCAGTTTTTATTAAAAAATTATTAAATTAAACTAAATTAAAAATTACATTGAAAAGTTGACTAGTTCATAATTTTCTTTATACATCAATTGTGCGCTTAAAGCAAGAATTAGGATTTTATGGCAATACTATTTTTCTCTCATCTACATCTAGGGTCTCCTTGTCGTGGAGTGGCATCCCAGATTAAGACCGTAAATTGCGTAAAACATCATTCTGGTTGGTGTCGAGTCATTTTAGCTACTTGACTTGAACAAAAAATCATTTGACGTTTGTCAGCTTACTTAAAAGTGCTAATTCCTTTCTCTGATCTACAAGTTTCCATTTTTTTTGGTCTCATACCATGGATTCTTGGTGGAGATCCGTGAACGAGGGAAGTGTTCGTGTCTGAAAGGAGCAGCCGACTTGAAACTGATTGCCAGAAAATCACAAATTGCCCCACCTAATTGATTACATTGAAACTTTAGAATAACACTTCTGTGTGGTTATATTGTAGGTGGGACTTCTGGCATGAAGGAGTTTTCTAGTTAGTGTTGCTTGCATTAATTATAATCTAAATTTTATGATATAAATCCAAACCAATTATTTAAGATTATTAAGAACAAATTTAATTGTGAATGTTGAATCTATAGGAATAAGTGGGATAGAGTTGTAACTCTTTTTGGCTTTTGGCCTTTCAAATACTATTTGAAAAACATAACTACTTATTTATATAAATAGTGCTTATTCCTAATTTACTTGTCATAAATTTAGGAATATAACACTAGGATTTCTAGCTTATCCTTAATTAAATGATTTAGCTCCCTTAATTCGAAAGCTTAATAGGTCACTTTTAATCTTAGGCTAATTATATATCACAGTAAACTTTATGAATTCAAAATAGCTATTATTTTGAAAAGTCATCTTTAAACAATCAAGATCATCAATTATATTAATATAGAATCAAATAACTATTTATCATAATTATCGCGAATAGACCCATAGTGGCCACATATATCAATATAATGAGATAACATATTCTAAAATGTCAAACATTTTGAAATTTTTTAATTTAACACCAAATTTTTGAAAATTTTCAATTAAGTCCTTTTATAACCTTAACAACTCAGTTCAAAACATTTGTTTTGTTAGTATTTTGCTAATTTGGTTAATGAAAACATTTTATTCATGACATGTAAGCTTCCACGTGAAAACTTAATAGAAAAGTAGGTATTCCTATGAACTAATGTGGCTAAAATATAATCCAAAACTTTTGACCTTTCAAGAGATACATATAAGTTGCTTGTCTTTTCTAATAATGGGTATTAAAAAAATAATGCTCTTTTTAGAATTGTAACAACTTATTTATATGTGTAGTGCATATTCCTAATTTGCTCATCGTAAGTTAGGTATATAACATTAGTGTTATTACACACATATTAGCTTATTCTGATAAGGAAAATCTATCTTGAGCATTATTCTCTTTCTATCAAGACCTTAATTAAGTCATTGATTTAGTACTTGCATTCATAGTAGTTGACCATATCTTTGGGCTTAATTTACTACCTTATTGTTGTACTTTACACTTGTAAATATTCATAAACTTGATCAATGGAAATCAATAATATAGAACATTTTCATGGTATCAGAGCTATAAGTCTCTTAACCGAGTAAGCCATTTTTTTCTTCATCATGACTACTGAAACTACCAACACTTCCTCCATTGTTCCAGCCATCACGACCACACCTTTCTCCTCTATTTCTTCAAGCCTTCCAAATGTTTCCCACCAATTACCATTGAAACTAAATTTCACTAATTATCTCTTATTGAAAACATAACTTTCTCCATTGTTGCGTGTCTACAATTTAATCGGACATGTTGATGGCTCTCTTCTTGCTCCATCACCACAGATGGATAACAAAACAAACTCCGAGTATCTCTTTTGGCTTTGTAATGATCAAATCATTTTTAGTTGGATTGTCAGTTCAATCTCTAAATCTTTACTCCAACAAATTATTGGTATTGATACTGCATATACAATATGACAAAAGCTTGCCATTGCATATGCTTCTAGTTCTAAAGCACAAATCAGGTAACTCAAATAGTAGTTAGCCAATCTTCGACGTGGAAATGATTCAATCACAATCTATGTTTAACAGGCTAAACTCATTCCTGACTAATTAGTTGCATTTGGTAGACCTCTTGTAGATGACGATCTCGTGAATCACATCATGGATGCTCTTTGGACTAGCATATTGGCCCTTTATGTCTGTCGTAGAAGCACATTTAGATTCTCACTTTTGACGATCTTTATGGTCTTCTTCTTAGTGAAGAAATGCAACTCCAAAGTGATGCTAATCCCTCTGATTCCCTCATTGCATCTGCCAATTTTGGAGCACGACATACCAATCAAGACCGCTGTAGACATTCTGGTGGCAGAGGTGGCAGAAATGGTAGTGGTCCTGGTTCTCAAGCTAAATCAGGATACTCTCATAATTCAGGTTATCTCATACTGGCAATGCTCGTCATAACTCATCATACACTCGTAGTACCTCACGAGACGGACAGTCTCCCGATATGAAAATTGTTGTTTGTGATACTTGTAATGGTGTTGGCCACTTCTCTTGTTAATGCCCAACTGATAAGAACTTTTTTCATCCAACCAAACCAATGTCTCACATTGCTACCACCTCATATCCAAATTCAAACAACAACTGGACAGGGGACTTGGGAGCAACTCATCGCCTCACTTCAGATCTAAACAACTTGGCAACTCACTCTGAATATGATGATCTTGAAGAAGTCACCATTGGTGATGATAATACCCTTCCTATTTCTTATGTTGGTCACTTTATTGCTTATCTTAATAATTCTTGTCTCTTTCTATGATATTTTACATGTAACTGATGTTTATTAAAATTTATTATTTGTTTATGCTTTAACTAATCATAATCCCGTTTCTATTAAATTCTTTTCTGACCTTTTTTTTGTTAAGGCTTTGGCAATCGAGCACCCAATTTTTCGAGGGGAGACTAAGGACGGTGTCTTTTACCCATTTCTCTTTCTCAAAAGTTAGGTTTCGTTCAAGCCTCTGTTGCATTTCTAGTTGGCACCAGCGTCTCGATCATGCCAATAATAAAATAGTTCATAAAGCTCTGTCAGATTGTGGTTTACCTTTCACCAAATCTAGCAATTCCATTTGCCATGGATGTAGTGTTAGCAAAATACATAAATTACCTTTCCCTTTGTCTAGTTATAAAGTTAATGCTCCTCTTGAATTGATATGTAGTGATCTTTGGAGTCCCTCCCCACATGATTCCATTGATGGCAGCAAGTATTACATTCTTTTTTATGATCATTTTAGCAAATTTTGCTGGATTTATTTTGTACATTATAAATCTGAACTTGTTAGCATTTTTATTAAATTTCATCATTTTGTTAAGCGTTTCTTTAATCGTAAAATCAAATCTTTTCAATCTAATTGGGGAGGGGGAATATCAAGCCTTAAACAAGTACCTTAATGAACATGACATTCTTCATCGCAGTTCCTGCCTAAAAACCCCTGAACAAAATTGTTGCGTTGAGCGTAAACATCGCCATCTAGTTGAAACTGCTTTAACAATGGTCCATGCCTCATCTGTACCATTCCAATATTGGGCTTATGCCTTTGATGCTGCTAATTACATCATTAATAGACTCCCTACACTACTCTTGAATCACAAGTCTCCCTTTAAAGTACTCTTTCATGAAAAACCAAATTACTCATTTTTCAAAACTTTTGGAAGTCTTTGTTATCTATGGCTCAAACCTTACACCAGAAACAAATTTGAATCTCGCTCTACAAAATGCACCTTTTTGGGATATAGCAATATTCATGAAGGTTATCGATGTTTGGATATTACCATAGGTAAAATTTATATATCCCGTCATGTTCTCTTTGATGATTCTATTTTTCCCTTTTTAGATTTGAAGTCAACTGATGAGCTATCTCCCAGCCCACTACACACTTCTCTAACAAATCTCTTATTACCTTCTTAAACAATTAGCAATCGGTCTCTTCCAAATCGGCTACAATGCATTCTTCATCAACACCAACAACCCAAATTTAGCACCAATAACAATGTATAAACAACAATTCCCCTGCTCTACACTCACCAATAGCAACTCATATACCATAACATATTCCTTCATCTACTTATACACTTGTTAATTTAGAGGTCGATCTTACCTCCTACACTCTCAACCAGGCTTTTGAATACCATACCGTTCCTGCAGGGAAACGGAATGGTACGGGCAACCATTGGTACTGGTCAAAAATACCGGTCGGTACTGGTGGTTTTCGTTCGGTACCGACCAATACTGACAATATCAGCTCATATCGGCCCGTACCGTAAACTTTCAAAATTGTAAGGACCTATTTGCAAATTTCAAAATTTTTTAACCCTAAATCGTCCCCAACCCCCCGACTCTTTTAGCAGACGCTCCTCTCCTCTCTTCACCGCCTCCTCCTCGCCGCCACCGCCTGCCTCTTCTCTTCTCACCGTCGCTGTTGCGTCTAACCACCGTCGCACTGCTCTGGCGCTCGCCTCCTTCGCTCGTCCTCCCTTGGTCGCTCCTCCCTTCGCTTCGTCGTTCCTCCACGCAAATCCAAAGATACCACCACCTTCTCTGCCCGAAGCCGCCGCACTGCAGCACCTCTACACCGCACCAAAGCCACGGAGATGTATCTGAAGCCACCAGAGACGAGTCGAGACTCTGACCCGTGACAAAACCTGAAGACCCGCCAAGACCCGAAGTTGGTTTTTTGATTTTTTTCTGATTTCGAAAATTTCACGCTTAATTAAAATTTTTGTTGTGTTGGATACTTGGATAGTTGGATTGTGATGGATTTGGTTGGATGATGCACGGTGTTGGAGACT
>JANQAP020000094.1:1706401-1717538 GCA_026874005.2 Erythroxylum coriaceum
TGTCATTATTATTTATTATTAAGATTTTTGAAAACATGGTTGATGTAAACAGTAAACTAGTAAAGTATACAGTACAATTGTACAATATACTAATGGACTATTTTGTAAATTTTAAAAATTTTAGGGACTATTTTATAAATTTAAAAAATTACCCGAAACGGTACCTGGTACTGACCGATACTGGTACAGTTTCGTTCCAGAACTCAATCCGGTACCGAGCCTGGTACGGTATTCATAACTTTGCTCTCCACAATACACCAAAGTCTAATTACCCAATAGTCACTCGCTCTAAAACTAACTCCTTACCACCACTCAAACAATTCCAAGCCCAAATACAAGAACTCGAGCCCACCTGTTTTACTCAAGCTTCTAAAGATCTAAAGTGGAGCGTTGCCATGAATGATGAATTCAATGCATTGATTTCCAATGGAACGTGGGAATTAGTTCTAGCTTCTCTAGCCACGAATCTAATTGGATACAAATGGGTTTTTCGTATCAAACAGAACCCCGACAATACTGTCTCTCATTACAAGGCTCGCCTTGTTGCAAAGGGCGTTCACCAATGCCTTGGGATTGATTACACAAATACATTCGGTCTTGTTATTTGGCCTACCACCATTCACTTAATTCTTAGCATTGCCATCTCTCAATCTTGGTCTATTCACCAATTGGACATCTCCGATGCCTTCCTCCATGGAACTCTCAATGAGAAAATATTTATGTCTAAACTTTTTGGATTTGTTGACTAACGTTATCCTCATCATGTTTGTCTTCTTTGTAAGTCACTTTATGACCTCAAATAAGCGCCAAGGAGCTAGTTTCATTGTCTTAAAGAGGCCTTGCTTTCTTTCGGGTTCAATGCTTCTTAAACAGACCCCTCATTATTTATTTACAACACTAGTGGTCATCATTTATTTCTCTAGTTTATGTTGATGACATAATCTTAACAGGCAGCAATAATGATTTAATTATGCAAGTAATTCAGGTCTTTCAAGCTCGATTTGCCTTGAAGGATATGGGATCCCTTCACTACTTTCTTGGAGTTGAGACAACATAAACAAAGGATGGTTTAATGTTAACTCAACAAAAATAAATTCGTGATCTTCTCACAAAAACTCACATGCTTAATGCCAAGTGTGTCTCTACTCCAGCTGATCCCTCTAGTGCCAAATCAATTCAGTCAATTCAAAATTTTGAAGATGACAAACAATATAGGCAGGTTTTCGGTAGCCTCCAATATCTTAGTATTACTCAGCCTGATATTGCCTTCGTCGTCAATCGAGTTTCTTAATATAGTCATAAGCCATCATATGAAAATTGGAGGCAAGTTAAATGCATTCTTCACTACTTGCTTGGCACAATTTAGCATGGTCTTTTAATTTGTCGGTCTTCAAATTTTCAACTTTATGCCTTAGTTAGATGATTTGGACTCCTTAACCTAAAACTTTAATAGATCATTTTTAATCTTAAGCAGGAATATGAGTACCATTTCATACCGACCAGAGAATAATATTCAAATCTTTGGTACTGTAACGGTTACAGATATCAGTTAGTATTGATCGATACTAGGTGGTACTACTCGGTGCCTGAAAAACCAAAAATTTTCAGAGACTAAATTGAAATTATTAAAATTTAGGAACCAATTTTTTTAAGAAAAACCCTAAACTAAAACATTACCTAATTCATTTTCTCCTTTAATTTACTCTTCACTCTTTAATAGTCACTGCCTCTTTCTCACCAGTTGCTGCCCTTCCTTGCCAGTTGCCACTAATTCCTCCACCACTCGCTGCTTCCTCCACCATTGCTTCTTTTCCAGTTTTCTCTCTACTTCTTGTTGCTCTCCATGCACCAATGACTAGTCATCACACCATCATCATTGGCCATTGCTCTCCATGCATTGTTGTTTCTGCTGCTCTCTATACACCAGTTGTGCGTCCAGTTACCTAGTCCGAGGACCCCAGTCCCCAACGCAGAAAGAGGTCTAGAGTAGAGTACGCCATAAGTCAAATCTTCATCTAATTAACCCGTAACCCAACTTGCAACTTTCCCCGACCTATGACCCAACTAACATGCGACCCAACCCGACTTTAGGTTATTTGCTTATACTCTGAATTATAATTGCATTGTGTTTTTGTTGTCTCATGTGTGTATTATGAATGCTTTATAAAATATGCATTGGGCTTGGGAGTTGGAATTGTTTGTGTGAATTATGTATAGTTCAATGACATTTAGGCATTGTGAATTCATGAAGAAATGAGATCAAAATAATATTAATTATGGAATATGAAAGAACATTTAGGCATTGTGAATTATGTATGGTTCAAGAACATATAATATTATTTGTTATTTTAATAATCATACAAATGAGATCAAAATTAATTAATTAAATGTTATTTTGTGAATTAATTTGTAAGAAAAACATAATTTACTAATTATTATGTGTATATAAAAGGTATTTAACATATGATTAATCATTTAAATATAAGATTTAGTATATAATTAAATCATTTAATATATGTAATTAGTTAAGAAAATTAAATGTTTGCATTTTTATATTGTTCATTATTGTCATTAGGAAATAATATTACAAATATTAATCATATCTTATAGGTCGCAAATATATATTCATCATCTTATGGAAAGTTAAATATATAGTAGAAAATATTATGTGAATTTATGAGAGAATACTCATTACTCAATATAATGTGAGATTGTAAGTGTTTAAATCATTTTTGTGATATGTGTTATCATAAAGAAAATTCAGTTTTGCAATGTGTGTTATCATAAAGAAAGACATAAGATAGAGTCTATATAGAATTTGGATATGCTTATAGTTGAATATTAAATTTTTATAGTTATGTAATGATATTATATGCAAGAATTGTATTTTTGTATATGAATGAATTATTTAATTTTGATACATGTCTTCGTTTATTTTTTAGATAAATAAAAAGGAGTTCAAGTATTCCTGATTTAGCCATTTATTGAAGATTTGATGTTCCAACTTGAGCTCATGCTAGATTGATTCTTGGAATGAAAAATTACAGCATTTGTGTGTATTGCAATAAGCATTTGAAAGGTGAGAGAGTCACTAGATTAAAGAACCATTTAGATAGGATCAAAGGTGATGTAGAGTCTTATAAAAAAGTGAGCCTTGACATGAAATGACAAATGAAGACTTTACTTATAGAGTATCAACATGAAAAAGATAAAAGACAAAGGCTAAACTGTGGAATTGGTTGTAGAAGGTCTTTTTCAGTGGTCAAGATGATAGTAGGGATGTTGAAGGTGACGATATTCCTGCACTTGATGTGAAGAAAAAAGAAGACATGTGTCTATTTTTTTTTACCACAAACAATAAACTCAGCCTTCAATCCATATTGCCTTACAATATAAAGAAGTGGCTCAAAATGTGGACATGACAATGTCAAGATGGTGGTATGATTTAGGTGTATCATCCAATATCGCCTTATTTTATTATTACCAACCTATAGTGGATACTGTTGCCTCTTATGGTCCAGGATATATAACTCCTTCGATTAATGGCTATAGAGGTAAATTTCTGAGCAGCAAGTTTATGAAACAAACAGTTATTTGGATGAAAGAAGAATGACTTAGGCAACTTATGAATATTTAATTATGTGTGATAGATGGACAAATAAAAGATATAAACCCGTTATTAATTTTTTAGTATATTCTGCAATGTGGATAATGTTTTTGAAGTCTATTGATGCATCTAGCCTTGTTAGAAATACTGATATTCTGTTTCAAATATTTGATAAACTTGTGAATGAAGTTAGGCTAGAAAAAATTGTTTAGTTCATTATTAGCAATGATTATGCTTACAAAGCAGCTGAAAAGATTGCAAAGCAGGTATAATTCTTTTTATTGGACTCCTTGTGCTTCACATTACATTGATCTGATGTTGGAAAATATAAAAAATGTTAGATATTTTCCTATCATTGATGAGATTGTGCATAAAGTAGAGAAAGTGACCAAGTTTACCTATAATTGTGCATGGGTCCTAAATTTAATGAAGGATTTCACCATTGGTAGAAATTTGTGTCGTCCTGCTATAATAAGGTTTACGACTAATTTCTTATCACTTTAGTATTTTGTTCATATGAAGAAGAAGTTGAGATAAATATTTACAAGTGATAAGTAGGTCACATCATAATATATTAAGTCTAATGTTGGAGTTAAGGTTTTCATAATTATACTTGAAGATTATGAATTTTGGTCCTAGTGTTAATTTGTAATATGAGTTTGTGAGTCTTTGGTAAGAGTAGAAGTTTGTGAGTCTTTCGTAAAAGTACTTCATCTAGCTGATAGTGATGAGAAGATAAAAATGAATTATTTTTATAACGTCATAGAGAGAGCAAATGAAGCAATCAAGGCTAATATAAAAAATAGGCCTTCTTTGTACACACTTTATCTTGTAGTCATCAATGAGCGATGAGAAAGATAACTTTACTCTCTCTATTATTTACAGTTGGGATATTTTTTAATCCTAGTTTCTACAAATAAAGTTGAAGTTAATAGAAGAATGATATTAATTATTACAACAATTGTTTCCTATGAGATAATGCAAGATCTCATAAGCTCATAAATAGAGGTTTATAAGGATGATTATGGTGATTTTGGGATACTTATTGTTATTCGTCAAAGAGACTAACTTAATCTAAGTATTTATATTTTTCACCTTTTTTACTTGTCGGAGATTAATCATCATTTTGTTTTGTTTATAATATTACTTTTGTTGTATTACATTTACTTGATGAGATCAATTCGAAAGTGGTGTTCTAGAGTTATAAAGATTTGCAATTTGAATTTTGAGTCAATGTGTAAGTGTAATGTAGTGTGAAAAGTTTGAATGATGGTAATGATGTGACTCCTCTCAATGTTAAAGATTTTATATCAAATAAGAATTTAGGTCAATATGATTTGAGTGAAGATTCAATTAAAAGAAGTTACAAGTTTTCATTTCTCCTCTTCTTTTAATTTAACTTATATTTGAAGTATATGTTAAACTCTATATATGCAATATAAATATAACTGTAAATATTTTTATTTCAGATTTCACTTCTAGTTGGTTGTTTCCTTGGTATGAATTCTTGTTGTAAATATAATACTTAGAGAGTAAATTGATATTTATTATTCTTTTTATTTGATGTTTTTGACATAATATTATTTATTTTATGATAAAATTATAGCAATTTAAATACTTTATTGTCCTTAATATTATATTTGTATGATGATTAAATGATTTTTTCATATTAATTGCAGTTATTATTTATATGTCTAATATGTGAAAAGTTATATTAATAAAATAAATTAATTGTTGTTATTTCAATTTTCTATTATTATAATTTTTGAAAATATGGTTGATATAAAATTATAATTTATACATTACTATATATTAGGGACTATTTTGATATTTTTTTCAAAAAAATTAAGAACTATTTTATAAATTTAAAATATCATCATATTAATACCTGATATTGACCAATGCTGTTATAATATTGTACCAGAACTAAATTCGATACTGATACAAGTGCAGTATTCAAAATCTGACAAGTTCATTTAAACATGCTTACCAATAAATATAAATTAAAAGTTGCATTCTAAATTCTAAATTTTAATTTAAACTTTGAATAATATTAAGTAGTGATTGAAAATAATTTTTAACCTTGTGAAAATATCCAATTTATATTTCACATTTGATGAAATCCTAAACACAATAATAAATTCACTTTTTTTTAGAAAATTAAGAGAAACAAAAATGTTGCCTTTGTGGGTGAAAAATTCACGTGGTTGACGCTGAAAGAAATCCAAACCATCCGTCAATTTCGATATCTTCTTTCTAGGAAGTGCTAACAGCGACCGTGACGACGACACCTTGCCCACACCACAACTAATGGTCCGACAGCCACGACAACTTGTGACAATAGCAACAATCACAGTCCGCCTTCCGTAGATATTGGTATAGAAAAATGCATGCAACTAAGAATGGATGATTGGTAGAGCGTGTCTACTTATCAAGAACAAGTCTAACATTGGGGCTCTAACTACAGGAGATATTGAAGATCCATCAATGAAATTTGAAAGAAGTGAACAGTAAGAAATTGAGTTTAATTTTGATTTTGAGGTTCTAGATCAAAATTTTGCCTTCGAAAACATGAATAATACCAACCTGGTCGATAATGTTCATAGACCATCTTTGAGTTCCCTCCTCTTGGTATCAATGTAAGAATCAGTTCAACCATGACCCAACAAAATCCTAATCTTGGAATTTCTTGTTTCTAGCAATTTGTTACCAATTGTGTTCCAACAGCCATAACAAAAAATTGAAACTATTGACGAAAAGTCTAATCAACCAAAGCCAACATCAGTTCGGTTAAAATCTGACAATATTCATATGCAGGTGATGCAATAACACCATCAGTTATTTCCTCAACGAAAAAGATAAAATCGGGGACCCAACTCTCGGGGAGTCCCAAAGGTGGCATCTTTTAATTTGAAACTCTATAAGTTATATATTTTTACAACGCTATTAATCCCTAAAGTATAAATTAAATTTAGTGCAAATTTTGTAGTCTGGATCGTATCTTTAAACCATAAATAAAATGATCTAAGCATCATTCAACTGTTCATCAAGAGCCAGTGCACAACATTCACAACTTACTTTCACAGACCTATTAATAACATTCCTTTTCTTCAACTATTTTTCCTTTTCCAAAATCGATGGGGTTGCAGGTGGGAGACAAGAAACGGAGGGGTGATGACTTTGTTCTTCTGCCTCAATGTAACAATTAACAAATATCACAGAACTACAATATCATCTATATGCCTCTGAACTAATAGGGCCGATAGGGTCGGTACCTTTTGCTGCGATTACCACTGTCATCACTGCTGCTTCCAGCTCTACCCGCCCCACTTGAACCATTGCTCCGGTCAACTCTTCTAGGACGAGGCTCTGGCATCTGCACACCAGGCTGCTGGCTGTAAAATTTACAAACCGTACAATGTTAGGAGATGAGAGTCATTTACCGGTTATAACTCCAATAAGGCACAATTAATAGGTGAGACTTACAGGACATAACCTATCTGGCCATCTGGAAGTACCATTGGCACCATGGCCATAGCTCCTGGCATTGGACCCCTCCCATATATTACTGGCTGCTAATGATGATGGCCGCAAGTTAATTGTGCCAATAAAGGAACTCTGATTAGATTATAAAAAGTTCTATGGTAGTTTATTTAAATACCTGCTGAAAACTGGCAGGAACACCAAATCCACTACCTAAAGAACCATACGGGTTCCTAGAAAAACCACCATATGATGGGAAAGGAGCATTGCTTGGATGAAGCCCGTGTTTATAAGAATAAGCACCATCTGGTTTTTTATCAGCCTGGGGCTTAGCAAGGACGACTTCCAAAGCTTGGCCTATGATTGCAGTTCATTTATAGAGACAAACAGAACTTCAGATCCAGGTGAAGCAGAAGTACCCGTGCAAAAGGAAAAAGGCAGAAAAATGGTTTTCGGTCTTTTATCACAAAGATTATGTTTTCCACAGCGTCAAAAACAAGAAAACTATTACTATATACATGGCAGATGGCACAATATGTTGGCAAATTACCTATTACATATTTCCACCACGCTAATAAGCAAATCTACATTTTTTCATAGGATTGAAATTTAATAGTTCAAGAACATTTTTCTAATGGAATTTTCTGATGACAAAATTAACCTAGAGGCCCAATTTTTTGTCAAAGACCAATAGACATACGCTCCATTTACGTGATGCAAAAGAAGCTTCAATGAAATAAATTCTAGATCCTTATGCATTCACGCTATGGATGTGACAAATTACCATCAAGTTCATATTTCTCTGTATCTTTAACTGCTTTCAGTGCACTTGACCTCTCAGCAAAATGAATGAAACCGAAATCTCGTTTTCCTGTTTTTCCAGGTGGCATAACAACTTTTCTCACTTCTCCATGGCGCTGGAAAAGTTCTTTCAATTTCTCCAATGAAGTGTTCTCCGGTATGTTTTTCACATACAGAGCCTTGACCTAATCAACAAAAATGTGTACAGTAAGACAACTAAATTGAGTCAAGTTATTGTTTTCAAAAAACTTATTTCTCCTTTATTAAGAGTTAAGTGAGCATTGTTTATGAGCCTAATGAAATAAAGGTCGAAGAAGAACATGAAATTGGGACACATTATTGAACTTGAAATGTGACTCTAAAGCAGATAAATTTCTGAATGAAGCCATGACTTTTTGGCACAAACTTGCAGGCAACCAAAGAACTGGCTTAAACCATCACATGCTATCATGCAAGATTAATGCAAACAATCACGTATGGTGTTAAAATTTTAAATGCCATAGCCCCAGTTTCTTTGGATATCTTTCAATACATACATGGGCAGCAGCAGAAGAATGGTCAGGAGTGCCTTTGGGATCAGCCCAGCTGATAGTTGGGGTATTTCCATCCAGCTTAAAATCTTCAGCTAACATCTTCTGTCGGGAATAATCAGCACAGGCATTATTGTAATAATAAATAAAACCAAAACCACGATTACGGCTTGGGTTCTGAGGATCCTGTAGTAGACAGAATAATCAGCATTAGAAATTTGATTATTAGAAATTTTCAACATTGACACATTCATAAAGTAAAACAAAATCTACATTCAATTCAAGGCTCCACCTTTATGAGCTCAATCATATCCACTCCAGGACCAATCCCCTCAATTACTTTTCTGAACTGATCTTCTATCCAGCTCTTCGGCACATTACCAACAAACAATCTGTTTTTAGTTTCTGATAGAGAGCACCTTAAGGTTTTTCCCTACAATAAGGAAAATTTTGTCAAACTAAGATAAAGATGATTAGACTGAACTAATTACAACACAATGGCCTTCTTACCTTGAATTCTTTGCTATGGATCTCTTCAATAGCTGTTTGAGCAGCTTCCGTAGACCTGAATGATGCAAAAGCAAAACCTTTGCTTTCACCAGTTTCCTTATCCTTCACAATCCTTATCTGCAGGAGAAAAGTTGAAATTCAATAAATGCTAGAAAAGAACAGATCCTGCATGCCAAAATCAAGACATATATCACCTCAAAAATTTCGCCTATGGGCTCACAAAGGTCCCTCAGATCATCTTCCGATGTATTCCTAGGAAGTCCACCAATGAAGACCTCCGAGCCATGGGGAGGAAGAGAAAGAAGTTGAGCATGCTTCTCCTTTTCTTCTTCACTGATAGAAGCAAAGGGCTTTTCTTCATTTTGCAGATGATCACGTTCAACATTGCTTTTATCCATCTCCAGCAATTCATCTTTCTGATCATCTCCAGTCTTTGAATCATCATAATCCCCTTCATCATTTTCTTCACCAGTTGTATCTCCCGTATCATCATCTCCATCTTCATCTAGTTGATCTTCAACATCATCATCAATCTCTTCCATATAACTTTGATCCTCAAGATCCACCCGTTCCTCAAGTTCTGTGCCTTCTCTCATGATTTTTCGGGCACAAAATCCTCTAATCCAATAGCTGCAGTTAAATGGCCCCTAAAGTAACTGTAAGCTTAATGAATTAATCAAGGAAAATTTATGAACCTCAAGGAATGTGCACAATGCACGAAGTTGGCCAAGGTGGGTAGAACTAAGAAATTTAAGCTTAAGATGATCCGAACACTTGAGGAAAAACTCTCCATATTCCCAAACAAGGTAAACAAGCAAAGCACCAGATATGCAAGCATTATTGCGTACTTATCATGGTACTTGAAAGAAGATAAAGAGAGGTAGCTTGTGAGATCTATGCATCTCAATTTTAAGGGGTCGAGAGGAGTACAAAGATGGCAAAATCGAAACTTTTGCATTGTACCGGTAGTAAGCATCTCTGAATTATGATACTACTAGCTGAACTTTCTTCTGAAAACAAAAAATGGAAGAAGCGATATGTTGAGAATGCATCGAACTTCTGTATCCCTAACTCAAATGAACGATCTTGGTGCCACGTACAAGGGAAATTGGGTACTATCTTTACATGAGAATATCTCATGTCTACCAGAAATAACAACTAGAAAACAAAATGCACATAGTCGGTGACCCCAGAAAACCAGCCACCGTTCAATTTTTAACGGTTTACTTCCAGAATTCTGCACACTGCAACCACGAGTTTAAAGTTGGAAACAACGGCAGCAAATAGGGGGTGGCAATCAATTATAAATCCTACAAGAGGGAATGAGGTTGACGAATCTATCCACTAAGAACCAGGTCAACGACTCAGCAACAACAACCATAAACCCAAATTTTAAAAAGTCAGATCCAGAAGATCACAAACTAATGAGCTCGAAAGTGAAAACCCATCAAATGGAAGTGAGGAAGAGAGTAAAAGGTACAAACTTTAGGTCACAGAAAGTAGTAGCAGTAGTAAGACTAATGGGAGAAATTAGCAGATAAGTAAAAAGGAGTTAAAAGATTGAGCGAAATTTAGCGTACCGGTGAAGTGAGTGTTTTAAAGGGAATTTGTGGGCTGAGATTTGCTTTCTTTGTGGTTTTTCTGTTCACTGGTTCTGTCATCCGACAACCCCCAACAGTCTACACCCCGAGTTCCATCGCGGAACTATTCTAAATATGAGACGCTAGTGTTAAGTTACGGCGGAGTCTATACTTTGTAAAATGAATCCGGCTCTCGGGGATTTGTTGTTGTTAACAACTTTCAGCGTGCTTGTTTAATGGGTATGAAAAAAAGGGAATAGATATGGAATAAAAGATTGAATTTGGTAAAGGATTATGATTATAGAGTTATTACTTTGATTATCTATTATTGGGTAATACCCCATTCTTTTCCTAATCTAGAGGAATGGGTATCATTGTTATGTAAGGATGTGTTTGTTATAATTAATTAAAATATAACTAATTAAAATATAATTAATAATCAATTAATTATAATATAATTAATTAAAATATAATTCATTAATTAATTAAAATATTGTAATTAATATAATTAAAATAAAATTAATTAAAATATAATTAATTAATTACAATATAATTAATTAATTAAAATATAATTAATTAGTTACAATATAAGTAATTAAAATATAATTATTCATTAATTAAAATAT
>JANQAP020000094.1:1795633-1808365 GCA_026874005.2 Erythroxylum coriaceum
CCTTCCATATCTAATCTAATGCCTTCTAACTCCTTAACTTAATTCTAACTCTTCCTTTTAATCCATGCAACCATATGCAATTAAAAAAATGTTCATAAATAAACTCCATAAATTTCTAACTCAAGAATTCTGATCTTTTTACTCATAACTAAATGCCAACAATTTCTCATTTAATAATTCTAACTTCTAAGAAAAGTTTGGGGTCCAACACACATGCTATAATGTTTTAAAATATAATCATGGTATCACTTACAAAAAGAAACATCAATTAGAGCTTTAATTAATATAATCATTCCACATATGTTTATCAATTTTAGTTTGCTTTTGAAATATACTTCGAAGTTGTGTTAAATTGATGTTATACTCCACTTGAGAGTTTATATCTTCATTTACATTGTCCACAATTTGTTCATCATATTTAGTACAACCGTCAAATAATTCACTGTGTTATCTAATATATTCTAATAAAGTTATGTATAACACAACAAGAAATAACGATATATTTTTTCTGCTTCATATCATAACAAAGCATGCTTAAAAGTAAAAGGAATCTTATTGTTAGAACACTAAAACATCTTTCAATAATATTTTTCAGTGAAAAATGCCTATAGTTAAACAATTCATGCAAATGTTAAGGTCTTTCTCTTCCTCTATAATCTTATAAACAATAACTCTCACCTTTATACAATGAAAGAAATGATATCTTAGATTGAATTAATTATTTTACTCATATATGTTATTTATTCATCAGTTAGAACACACACATCAATATGTATAACATCTATTTCTTTTATACAATCTTAGAAAATAAAATTATATTATTAAATATAATTACGTAATAAAAATATTAATGAAGTATATGAATATTCCTTAAAATATGAAAAGTATTTGTATACCAAATCTTAGGAGGTGTAATAGTAAAAGATGGTGGAGTGATGAATTTTTTTATAAAACAATTAACTACATATAAGACATAGAAAAAATACTTTGAACTTTTTCAGGTTGAATGTTTAAAATGCTCTATGTTGACTCTAGTTGTCTCTATTCCTATTGTCTTAAAAAAATATAACTTGTTCCTCCACAATCAATGACTACTTAGGTTTAAGCCTCATAAACTTTTTAAATCATCGCATGAGTTCAAGAAGATTGTCTTGCTCATTCTTAGGTTCTCATAAACCTTTATAAGATTTTCATTTAAAAGTTTTAATATTTAATCATGACCTAATAAAGCAAAAGTTTTATATAGTTGGTTGTGTAAATGAAAATATTCGTCCTCTTTTTCTAATTGGAGAAATCAAAATTGTTTTGACCATTTCATCATCTAAATTTGATTCAAAATCAATAAAGAGGTCACCTATTAATAATTGATAAAGACATTAAACTATAAATGCTAAAGCTATTATCAACCATTAAAATACGTAACATAAATCAAAGAAATTTATCAAATGTTTATTCAAAATGTTTATACAAAACATATACCTATTATGCTTAAATATTAGGATAACTATTAATATAAAAATGCTTCAACTAATAATTATTCAGTACACAATAATATGAAAATATAACTAAAGAGATGAAACCCGATCCGTCTTCCTTATAATTTGCATTTTCATAAAAATCTTACTAAGAAGTAGATAATCATGTAAAGCCATATTACTTTCCCATATTACACACTCTTGAGATCCAAATTACGGAAATGCTTTAAATATTCTACCATTGTATTATCATCTTGATTAATTAATGAATTTCAAATTCCTCCTTTCTTTGTGGATGATGTTGTCTTTATTTTCTCTAAAGTAAATCACTTTTTATTTCTACTATTCACCAATTATAAATAAGACATTTTATAAAATGATATAATATGTCTCTTTTTTCTTCTTTTTAAAGATTTCTCTTTCTTAGTAGGAGAACTTTCAACTTGATCTTTTTTTTCATTAAAAGAACAAACTTCAATAACTTTAATTCTATGCTCCTTTTTTGCACTCTTTAGAGAAGATTTAGCTGATAGATGTATATGCAAACTAGTTGTAGTAGTATTTCTTTGCATTTATTTTTTTAAAGCCTAAGATCCACTTTATACACTTATAATGATGAAAATTTTACATAAGAGAAAAATATAACATGAAAGAGCAATAAGAAAAGAAATGTTTTACTTTAAATAGATTTTTTCAACATTCATTTATTGTACTAACTTCAATTGGACATCAACATGCTCTTTAATGAATTTTCTAAAACTTGTCTTAATTGTAGCCCCCCGTTACTATAGGATACATACCGGAATACCCTGAGGACATTCCAGTACATAACCTATGATAATGGTGTGTTACGTTTAATCACAACATTCACTTAATATGGCATTATCATTCTTTATTTTCTTATAGGACATCATAATAAAAATACCATATTTTAAAACCCAAATTTCTCCTTTCATTTCATAAAACCAAATATTTACATTGACAGTTTTCAATATCGTCCGAATATGAACATCATCATATCCTAATACAAAATACACTACATAAAAGAGGAAATAAACAAAAAGATCTATCTAATCTTCCAATATCAGCTGACTGACCTTTGAGCCATTTCTTCTTTTTCCCCAAAAATACAAGACTATACTTCTTGTAGCATCTCTTAGTAGCTAAAGTCATCTTTCGGTCCTGAAAAATTAACGTTGCAATTTTGTTGAGTTTTGCGAACTTAATGAGGTAACCATCATCGATGGTTCACTCTATTCATGCAACACATCACACATGTAACATATAATTCACATCTTTGCATTTTGTATAAATTATCACATATCACATTCTCACTTAAGGGTAAAATAATTTTGCATTTCAAACAATCAAACATACTTATTAAAATGTATATGAAATGCTCATGTGACTCGTTTTCAATTATTACGTTGTTGTGACCGAGTGCTTAAATTGTCCCGTATCTATTATAGATACCGGGTTCATTTATACCGTCCCTTATCCGTTAGGGATACATGGCTCATTTTACTTAGTGAGCCTTTGGCTCTTAATCACATTTGGAGCTTTAAGCTCATTTTCGGTAGCTACTCAGGTCACAACTCTCATTATCTGATCATGCATTCATGTATGGAATGCATCTCTCATAATCAATCAATCATGTCAAGAAGCATTTAGTTCGTCACATTCACATACAAGTAGCACTTCAATATCACATTCATGCATCAAGTCTTGGACCTTCATTGTCCGGCATCAACATAAGCAAATCATATTCATATCATCATTCAAAACATATTCTAAAGCAAACAATTAATTGAGTGAAACCATGTAGGTTACTCACCAATTGCTCCCGAAGCTATTGCCTCGAAGTTTCGGCAACATCTGGATGTTGACGTTCCAATTGCTCCTCTATATCAAGCAATATACATTTACATATGTAACAATTTTGCACAATTATATAAGTATTCATTTATGCATATGGAATATGTACAATGTATGTTCTTTACAATCTTGGGTATCTTTCCATTATTCTCGTCTCATAATTATTCATATTTCAAACTCATATAAGTATAATTTGTTTACACCTCCACAAAACAATTTGAATATAATTTCATAACTCATTTGTTCATTCCAGATTTCTCTAAAAATAGACTTTTGGGTCAACTTTACATGATCATTATGACCAGGAAAATGAAGTAATTTGGCAACACGTTCTTCTAGAAAAATGTTCTCAATTGTCTTAAGTTTCTAATGACACCAAGATCATTTGATTTGGTTTATTATTCCAAAAGTTATACTCAAAATAATTCTCACTATTCTTCAACTATAATACTATTCTGTACCAAACTTCAAGTTAGATTCTGGAATTCTAGAGATAGAATTAAAATAAACATTATAGCCCTATGTCTTTAGTTTACTCCAAATTAAGAATCATTCCATTTGGATAACTACAGAACAAGTTACGTCTAAAATACCGAAGCATATTTAGTGAAAATACTCTAGTTATGAAATTCCAGAACTCCTCATCAATTTCATCCCAAATTCATCAATCAATCTCCTCCAAATGATTTCGAGTCTGTTGGTTCAAATCTCGTGTCATTTGGAGGTCGGGAGAAGAAGTTATGGTCAAAAGAAGGAAAGATGTTCAAAACAACCCTCCATTTGAAGAGCTTCGAAGTTACGATCGTGCACCTGCACAATCGTGATCTTCCAAGTGCTTCTGTGATGTCACAATCGTGCACCTACACAATCGTGACTCGTGAGATTGCCAGAAAAGTCGTGCTTTTCCTTCTTCCTTCCAAACTGTAGCTCTCCTTCTCTTCTTCTTCTTTTCTTTCTCTTAAACCAACATCTCTAACTTATATCAACCCCATTTTTGACCTCCATTTAACTCAACATAATCATAAATAAATCAAAACCCAAGATTAAAACAAAACATCAAAACAGAAAATTATTCACGCAACTCCTTCACATTTTTCTGCATTTCTTCTTTCATTTTTTTGCATTTTCATTTTTTGCATTCTCTTCATTTTTATCATTCTTTCTCATATCCAGACATCACCTTACACCTATTATTTATCTCTAAACTCATTTAAAATCATCTCTAAGCCCCCAAAATAATTTTTTTTGTAAACACAGTGAACAACACCTGCATATCCACAATAAAATAGAGCATATATGAACATCTTTCGTGAATTTCTGCACTCTTCTCATGCACCTTTTCATTGATCTTTCAATCCCAAAAATCATTTAATGCTATGTTGTAACATTTTGATCCTCAAAACACACAAACAATAATATCAATATATTCATCCTATAGCCTCGGTATACATAAAAATGTCCATTTTCACATGATCATTTAATGAAAACTAAATCACCAAATTTATCTCATATACCAACATCTCATAAGGATTTACATGTACTTACTTTTTAAAACTTCCAATTCTTCCAAAGTCTCAAGAAGCCCTAATTCCTCATTCAACCACGTACATCATCTTGAAGGTGGTTTAGGTTAGGTTTTTCTTGAGGCAAAGGAATAAATAACAAAGTGGGAGTAGCAAAAGGTAGATAAAAGCAAGATATAACTTTGGTGGAGGTTCGGTGAATAAAAAATCAATGAAGAAAAAGCTTGAAGAAGAAATCTATGAAGAAGAGAACTTAGTCAAGAAACAACAGTAACTTAGTCTTTCAAGTTTAAAAGAAACGTGACTTGGTCTTGCTAACATAATTATATAATATAACTTAAACTAAGTAAGTGACACTTTTCACTTATCTAACTTCTAAGGCTGGAGCTATTTTTTCTAATGAAACTAATCTAGTCATCTTCAACTTTACTCCAAATGTCTCCAACTTTCAATGACGTAAGTCATTAAATCCCAAAGTCATATATAAAAATTTTCACTATCATTTGATATTAATTTCTGATGCTAATTATCAATTGTCCTGCTATTTGACATTTTTCCTAATTCAATAATATCCAATAATTTCGAAAATTTTTCTTAAAATTCCCCTAAAATTCTAAATCAACAAATACACGCTCCAAATCAATTTTCAATACAAATAAATCACAATTCTCAGTAAAATCACATTCCACATATATAAATCAATTATACCCGAAATGTCAATGCATGCATATACAATCATTTTTATGTGCAAAAGTATCTATATTCACGTGTATGTGTATGTCATATTATGCATGAACATGAAATGCATTTTCTAATATCTCAATAATCTCTCATATTTACTATTTGTGCCTTAACATGTGTAACGGAATGTTACATTAATATTCTTCCAACCAATTTTGAAAAAGATAGTAGTTATTTGATTTTCTTTCTTCACTTCTTCAATTATTAATGAGATTAAATGCATCTTTAATATATCATTACATGCCCCATTCATTTTATTTATTTTCACACAATTATTCAAATCATTTATATTCTCTCAAGATTTCATCACTATAATAAGTTAGTAAATATAAGTGACAATAGAAAAAAAAAGTCTCATACAATGATTTTGAAAATATATTCAAAAACGAAATATGAGTAGATAATTTGATTTTTTTGAATGCTAGAGACATTCATAATATGAACACGCATCAAATTCTAGAAAGAAATATGTAATTCTTTTCTCTTAAGACTAATTCAAAGCATGCCCTTATTTTTTCTTGTCTTCATAAAAGAACAAATATGAGCTCAAACTTTGTGTTTTTTAATTGTTATCATGATGATGCTAAATTTTAAATAAGTTAAATATCATGGTGTTCCTATATTACTATTTATAGTTTCCTGCTTTTGAGTCTTATTAATGGTAGAAGAGCAACACGGTTTTAGTCATGACACTTGGATTTCTAAAATTTGGATGTGTGACTAAAGGAATTCTCTATTTGTTTTTTTTATAATATCCAATTACAAATCAACATCTTTAAAAGAAAAAAATAATTAAGAGCAGCAAGATGATTTTGTACAATATAAATTATATAACACTAAATTATATACACCTACAAAATAAAAAAGTTAGGACACTTGCTTCATTAAGGCAACCCGGTTGTAGCAATCAATTATATTTGTTTACCATATAATTTTTTCATATTATAAAGAGAAAATGGACAAACTACTAAGCTTTGTTATGCACATTATCAAAAGGATTTGCAAAAGTACTTAGTCAAAGCATTTAAATTTGATATGTGAATATGCCTACTCCCTTTGTAATTCTTTAGTCTCTTTCATAAAATAAAATCACCACTAATTCAATTTATCAACTTTTCTTATTGATGAGCATATTTTCCTTCTTTTCAAATTAATTTTTAAATCTCTCTATTTTTAGTTGTAAAATTATGAAAACTTCAAAAGTTTTAGTTAAAAGGTAAAACTTTCTTATCTCTTGAATAACTTTGCATACCTTAGAATACCGGTCTAAAAAGTAGGAAAGTTGGTTTTATTTTGTTTACTCTTTTTTTTTATTAATGAGAAGTCCTTTTGGATTTTTAATACTCCACTGATTATGGAATGAAACTGCGCCTACCTTTAGATAGGCCTAAATATGTAAACAGGTTATCTACAGAATTTGGGCTACAGAATACTGGTCCTTATAGAACAGCAAAAACTTTTATGTATGAGCCCAGACAGGTTCAGAGCAATGAAGCTTTGTGCCGTGCGTTGGCACCTCCACAACTGTTTCATCATGCTTTTGGCATTAGGTTCAACTGACTAAAACTAAAATTAGCTCTTCTTATGTTGTCGGTAATGCCTAGTTTTACCTCGTCTGTGTTCACAAATTTTATAAATCCAACTTACCTGAAACGCTAATCGCTCCTAATTACTTTCTAGAAGTTTTCATCGGATTGGCTCCAGTTGGCAACAATAGTTTCGATTGTATTTGTTCTGCTGTTGGAAGCCAAACCATTATTGATAACTAGTTAAGGAGAGTTTTTTTTTTTTTTGAGAATTGTCAAATTTGCAATGAATATGCAGGCTCACACTAGAAAGAAAGTTAGACCACATACAAGGTCAACTAAAATTTAGGCCACATAGAAGGTCAACTAAAATTTTATGCTGAAGTCAACTAATAATAGGTGGAGTAACCTATTAAACTGATATGTTAGGTTCTTTCCTCTCAAATAGTGGATAACTGAAAAAAAGGAAGCCGAAGAGTGATCATTACTTGTCTGAATAAATAACAAAATGGGAAACGGAGGATATTAGTCCATGAGTATGACTCTTTGATAAGTTTAAGAACTGGCAGAACTACCATTTTGATCGGCCTATCCAAATCCGAAAACAAAACCTCATCAAAATGTCAGAACACACCATAATCATTATCCATTGATTCGTAAAGGGTTCTAGTTATGCTATAAAATCAAATTCTGTATTGATTACTGTCTATTGCATAAATCACTGTGTAACTATTTATTACTTTTTACATATTTTGTATCATGGGCATAGAATATTCACTGTATTGTTATTATCAATTGCAATTTTTAACAGGGTACTGACATTTGCTTCCTTTTTTCTACAATTCCTATGGTGATCCTGTGCTACACAACTGTGAAATGAATGGAAATTCTTAAGTATGATAAACGGCAGCGTTCTATTTGTTCTCCCTTTTCAAGTGACGAGCGTACAAACCCTTGCGTCATGGTAAACTTTGCCTGGTCTACAGTAGTAACCCTTGCTTGGGGCACAATGAGAGTCCTGTGAGCATATACACAACCCTTCCAGTGCACAACCATCCTTTAATATGGTCACATTACTACTCAACCCCAGTATCTGGTCCGTCCACTCATTAGAAAATAGTGCCAAGGGATCATATTTCTTCATAACACTTAAGAAATTTGCAGCTTTCTTGTATTTTTTGATTGCCCCATCAAATGCTACGTTACGGTTCTTTCCCCAGTGAGGCAATCCTCCGTACTTGAACACTGCGAGTTGCTCTATTTCTTCGAGTATATCTTCATAAAGCCTAGGAGTTGAAGGGTCTTTGCTGCGGTAATATGTTATGTCAAAGTCTACGGCGTCTTCTTGCTTCCCCAGGTAAGCACTTGATGCTGTTACGTAGCGCATGAGAAAACCATTGTATAGGTCCACACCGCATAGTGATTTAGGCGCCAATTTTACCAGCTTTTGGATGTCTTGAATGAAGTTTTTAGCAACTGACAAGCTGACACTGATTGTACTTTGGAAGAAGAATTCTCCTTTCACTCTGTGGTCCCATGCACAAGCTGTTATTAGCGCGTCCGCAAGACTATCAAGGCAAGTACCCGATGATTGAACGCGGTTTTGGTATCCAATAACAGGATAACCCGTGAATATGATACCTGCAAGTCCCAAGTCAATCAGTTGTTTTACAACTGAAAACATTTAGATAGTTTTCAGAATAACGTTGTTATTAGCTTACTTAGAAAACCTACCATTGTTTGTCAGTCCATTGGCTGAGCTCAGGAGTGTGGATGTTATCAGCTTTCCGCTTATGCACTTTCCAGTAGCATCTCTCAACGATTCTTGTGTCTCCTCTGATCAGACAATCATGATACTAGACATCATCAACAGTTCACGAATAAACATGATATGCTTATGGAAATGCTTATACAAGCAAACCTGTAGATCGAAGGAGTGCCAGTTCCACTGAAGTAGTAGCGCGGAATGGTATGTAATCATATACTCCGTTCCCAGAAGTACTGGTGGAAACGCGATCGTCGAGTCGATAGACCACCTTCCCTTGACTTGGATACCATGAAAAGTCTGCAAACTCATGTTGTTTGCCAAAGGTGGCCACTTGGTCTCCGAAATCCGTGTCATTCTTCTCTATGTAGGTAATGGACCGCTTGAACATGGGTTGCAATTGCAAAGTAACCTGCACGGTTAGCAGATTACAGTAATACCTTTGTCAGATTTTCTTACTGTAACAATAACAATGTTAATCTTCATTTTAAAATATCTTCAGCTTTTAGGTGGAGGAACTGTTGGCACTAGACAGCAAAGGCAAAATTAGAAATAAATGTAACTGCATGTTGTTCGTAAACATTTAATATTGTACGTCGCCTCTTCTCTAGGCATGGTGTGAAATAGGCCAGGGATAGTTAGAAATAAATGTAACTGAATTATTTATTTATAGTTTAAGACTCACTTCTCAAACTTTAACTTCCATCTTTTTCTTTCCTCCTCTCCTCTTTTTGTCCTTTTCCTCATTTTCTTTCACCCTTTCTCTTTCTCTCATTTATACGCTTTTAAGTGAATCGACTCACTTTATTCAGAATAGCCGCCTCACTTCGCTGCTTCCCTTAAAAGTTACAATTGCTTCATCCTCTTAGTTTTAGTTTTCTCATTTTTTAGAAGTTTTCTGACCTATCTAACTTAACTGCATTAGTCTTATGTATTTTTTGGTGTGTTCAGAAAAGACTATATATTTGTGTTCATGTGGGTTATATCTCCATCTTTCTTCATTCCACAGCAGGAAATTATAGTTGATCGCTGAAATTCCAAATTGGTAATGTATTTAGATTTTTCAGTGCAAAGATAAAAAAGAATTCAATATTCTCAGTATGAATTGTACGGGGGCTTCCGGCTCTTTCTGTGTTCCAATAAATTACTGAGTGACTGTTCTACCAACAAATCTGAAAACTACTTAAGTACGTGAATTCTAGTTTTCATTAGTTGCTTGCAGCTGACAAAGCGCATTAAATTGACTTCTGAAGCAATTGAGAAATTTTCCTGACTAGACATATCTTAAATCAGCATTTTCCTCAGGACGAGTACACTTTTTCTAACTACGGTGTTGTCGATTAGTTGGATGAAGAGGGCGATTCGAATGGGAATTCCTATAAAACCGACAACTTGGTCCTATTTAACTAAACAATATTGCAAACATCCAAGAAAATAAAATCAGGCCATGAAACTTGTAGGAGTAGGTTTAAGTTCCCCCAAATACCAAAGAAAGTATGTTTATATTGTCCTACAAGACAGGATTAATGAGGTAGGAGAATAATATTGACATAAAAATTTCAGAAGCTGATGATAGTGATGAACACACATATATATCTCATGTCTTATTAAATAAAGGAAACCACAAACTAATTATTTAGAAAATTGAATTAGAAAACTGGAAAATTGAGGAGCTACTCCGAACTAATTGTTAGTTTTAACTTGGATGCGACCTCAGTAGTAATTTTGCGCCATACCTATGTACACATTACGCGGACAGATCCTTCCTTAATGGACATCTATTGTAGTTCCACCCACACATGCATGGAGAAGAAAAACAAGGCGAACACACCAAGTCTAAAACCATAATAATTACAAAACCAAAGAGTTTGTACCTGAGAGATAACTCCAAGCACTCCGAGTGAGACCTTGACAGCGTTAAATTCGTCACTGTTATTGTCATCGAGCCTCCGGACCTTAACATAACCCTCTTCAGCACTTCCTGGACTGATAATACTCAGCCCGACAACATAATCATGTACAGCACTTCCTTTGCCCCACAAAGTGCTACCATGTGCACCCGTGCTCAGTAGGCCACCGACCGTTAGGCCCCACCAATACGGTGCATAGGGCAATGCGAGACCGAACTCCGCAGCCTGGTTAATGAGCTGCCTCAACGTTACACCGCTCTCTATGGTCATCGTCATGGACTGTAGGTCAATGGATAGTGTTTTGTTGAGGTATTTTGTGCTTATGAGCAGACCATTTTGGCCATCGGGGCACACAAGCTTGGGGTTGCTATGAGAGAAACGAGTAGCAACTTTCATCTTCGTTTTGGTCTTGGTAGCATTGGCCACTATAGATATTAGGTCTTGTTCTGTGTTTGGATACATCACGCTCGCTGCCTTGCAAGTGCTTCGATCAGGGAAAATGCCATAAGAGTTTGTGATTGTGCAAAATGTATTCTTCGACGAGCACTTGATAGGGTCCTCAGGAGGTGTGCAGTTCGCCGCAAAAAATAATAAGAAAAAGCAAGTTGATCGGAGGAATGTAGCCATTTTGGGACGTGAAAAGGACATGACAAGGAGGGTTTGTGATGTTTTCATTAGGTATATATGGATTTTAAAGTTTTACAAGATATGTATATATAGATGTTGTAGGTAGATGTAAAATAAACAGTAGCATAGAAGGGTTTGTCACACCTAAGAAATAACGATAGTCAATATTCCGACGCTTTCAAGCAATTCAAGGATTTTGTGGTTGCGTACCATTCACTTTACTCACTATTTTATGCGCGGAAGTGTATACTTTTAAACGGTTTTATAGTATATTGGGGAAGTGTTACAAGAGCATAAGGCCGGAAAATTCAACTGGAGAATAAGCAGACCATCAATTTCCATATAAAGAATGAATTATGCCACAAGTGCCTCATCACAAAACCATGAACGCGTCTGGTATACCAACTTTATAATTCCACGTGTAACACCTTAAAGAACAGGTGTTGCCATCCACAATCTCAGACTTTGAGGTGAAGATATTACTATGTTATTATTATTCAATTACATCGTCCAATATCCTTACTCTTATCTTCTATTAGATTGCCTCCACTGAGTTCGATGACTGGTGGTGTAGGTGAAGCTATTTGATGTGTCAGGGCTAAGAGTGTGGGAGACTTCTTGTTGCTTTTGCTTTGATCACTGCACTATAAGCTTAGTGCTTCTTCCCCATGAAATCCCATTTGTGTGGCAGTTGACACGTTTTCACAAAGATAAAACACATCTCTCCAGAAAGAAAATGGTTCTTTTAGTCGGTGGGCGCATTATGGCCTCGGCAGCCGGCAGCTATAAACTACTTTGTCTCCATGGAGGTCATTAACTGTTAACATTATTCCCTTCTGGGTTCTGCCTACATTTGTCCCAATCTACGCAAACCATTTTCTTAAAGTTAATACTTTACTTTATATAATTAATCGAAGTCAATTTGGGAGCCAAAACTATTGACCAGTAGAAATTGGACAATCGTTATATTCTCAAACTAGATTGACGCAACTGCTAAATAAATTATTTTAGAATTTTTTCTATATGCTAAGCATGTCCACATTTTTTTTCATCGTTCTTAGGAAATAAAGTAATTTCTGTAAATATGCTCTATATTGATGTATCAAATTTCTTAATCTTAGCTACAACCAGATCTTAAATCATGTAAATTTTCTTTAATAGTTTCAATTTTTATGAAAAATATATTAATTTTTAAAATTTAGTATTAGATACTAAAAAATTGTAGGGGGTATTAGTTTCGCAAATTGTCCGATTTTACGTGATTGACTCTGGTAGAAATAAGAACAAAAA
>JANQAP020000094.1:1852895-1877025 GCA_026874005.2 Erythroxylum coriaceum
AATATTGATGATTCACATTGCTCTGTTGTTTTGCCGTATACTTACATGAATGTTTAGAAATGGAAAATAAATGCAGAAAAGGATGAATAGCTATGTATAATTTCAGGTTTTGATGCTTGTGTTTGATTTTGCATTTGAGTTGGTTTTGAGTTAAGGAAAAAGATCTAAAATGAAACATTTAAGATGAAATAAAGTTGTTGATGAAAATGAGAAATGCAGAAAAAAAATGAAAAGTGCATTTGATGAACATGCTCTGTTTCTGTGTAAGTGTTTGGGAAATTTTAGGGATAGATTTATGTGAGGTTAAAGCTAGAGAAAACATAGAGTATAATGAAGTGTTGTGCATAGAGTATCTTGTTTTATGACATGAATGAGCCATCGAGGATGGTTACTCTGCTGAGTTCACAAAACTCATCAAAATTGCACCGTTGCTTTTCAGGTTCAAGAGTGAGATGACCTAGCTTCTAAGACTCTGCAGAAGCATATTTTGTGCAACTGTTACAGTCAGTTGGGATTAAGGACAAAGTTGTTTCTTTCGAGTTTATAGTATTCGGTGTGTACTGAGTTGTTTATGATCATAGGACAATGTTATATAAACATAGATGATGTTGTACTATATGAAACAATGTAAATTATAGTTTTGATATAATGTGATACATTTTGGGTGTAGAAAATGTGTGATTGATGGTTTAGTGTATGATGTCATGTTATATACAGTGAAGGTGAGATAGTTAACATGTCATTTCTGACAGGCATGTGCACATGTATCCGAGGGACACACGTGCATATGTCAGTTGGGAATGGGGTGTTACAAGAATACTGTTTATAATAAAGCTCAGTGAAGCAGTTGGCTTATTCATTTGCTCTTATACCTTGGTATGTTCCATTAAGATCATTACTTGGTATGTTCCATCAAGATCATTATATCTTATCTAAAGATGTATTTTCGACAAGTCACCTATTAATATCTTACGCTAATGATAAACAAAAGTTAAATATTCTATGACTATACAAAAGTTACTTCTCCATCATAGTTACCATTTTAACTTAACCACCTATCCTATGCTTCCACTGTACTACTCTGATTCACCATAGAATTTCAACTATGAGAACTATGACTAAGGAATATTCAATAGGTCATAGATCACTTCCTGTATCATCTCCAAACATATAGCACATAAGTGTATAATAATATCACTTATCAAGGTGATCGCATTATCAGATATGCACTCACAATAATAAGTCAACTTAACCTTAGGGACTTCTACATATATTGTTATAATTTATTTCATCTTACAATTATCATTTCTTTCATCTTACATACTTACATTCTCAATCAATTCAAAATTATATATGCATAATCATCATGAAGTTCTAATCTCAATTCCACTAACCTATTCTTATGGTAGATCATAACTCTTGTCACATTAATCAAACAACCATTTCAGTTCCAAGTTCATCTTCTCAAGGTCATAATAAATTTTTGTTTTCATTCCTCTTTGCTTGTATACTTTAAATCTCATCATTTCTACTTGTATCTCTATTTTCCTTAATCAATCCACTACAATGCATTCACATCTATATCACATTCAAGGATATATCACCACAGTTCAATATTGATGTCATATTCAATAAAACATCCACCAATACAAATGCATTGAATCTTTATCTGTCATATCTAACCATATACCATTTCCCATTTCTAAATATCCACAAACTTTCATTTTCCCACATTTTGACAAATCATCATTCTTCTCGCTATTTCTATCAGCTCAAACTCTTAACAATGCTCATGCGTGTGACTCATGTAAATGCGACTCAGACTAGGGATCAGTCACCACTGCCTGTTATGACATATCTAAAATGCATGTAACTTGACATTTATTTCTAAAAATGCCAATGTAAGACATTAAGCCTGGGCTCTGATACTAACTTGTAGCATCTCACTCTCATAGGGCATATTTCTAAACATACCGTTAGTATTCGAGAACATACTTTACGAGGGTGACATACTAGGACAGTCAGTCAATCATACTTATTACAAATTTTTCATGAATCACACTCATTTTTAGAAAACAAGAATCATTTTCGACCTATTTTATTCATAAACATTTCTAATCACAAGGGTCACAAATAATAAACATATCATCAGAATTCCAGTAATCATTTGGGCCAATTACAGTTACAAAACTTTTTTAGTCACAACTGTTATTATTAAACTGAATTCTAGTATACATTGTACAGAATTCATATATATACAAATTCAACAATTGCGAAAAACAAATCTTGAAACAAAAAAGACGAAAAACAAATGCAGATGCGAACTGATCCCTACCTTTTATCTCTTATTCGATTTCAGTGGCTATATTCCAGTTTGTCTAACTGGGTATCTCCTCTAAGCCTGAAAAATAACGTTACAATTTTAATGAGTTTTGCAAACTCAGTGAGCGGATCATCCTCGATGGCTCGCTCATATCACATAACATAATTAGTTCATAGACAATTCATATAATCACATAATAAACATCACTTCACTAATCATCACATTGAATCACATACACTTTATATTCACTTAATTTATATTTCTCATTCAAATTAATAGAAACAATTCATTGCGATTATTTAAAACATATATCACTATATATGCAATGCTCATAAGACTCACTTTCAATTGTTACGTTGTTATGACCGAGTGCCTGTAATTGTCCCATATCTATTGTAGATACCGGGTTCAATAATAATTGTCCCGTATTTGTTGGAGATATCGGGCTCATTATACATAGTGAGCCTTTGGCTCTTAATCACATTCTGAGCTTTAAGCTCTTTTTCGGTGGCTATTCTAGTCACAACTGCCTTTATCTAATCATACATTCATATAGTGGAATGCATCACACTCACGTATATTCAATCAATCACTTGTGTTCAATTTTTACATTCACATTCACATTTTTCATCGGATCGATGTCCAACATTCGACAATTAAGCTGAGAACACTTATTTCTTGCTCATTCACATTCAATGAAACACTTTCTATATGTTCACATTCATCAAACTCCTCGGACTATTCATGTCCAGAATTAACATAATCACATTCACATCAATAATAATGCAATACAGAAATTTAAACAGAACAATTATTTAAAGTAAGACTATCTAGATCGATTCACAGTACGCTCCAGATTAGCATTAGTTTTCATGATACGTAAACATCTGGATGTTGACTTTCAATCATGTGCATCAACTTCATGCAATACAGACATTGCACACACATTACTAATTGCACAATCATATAAACATTCAATTGTACACATATGTATATGTGTAATGTATAATACATGCTCAATTTGACTATTCCGGGTATATTTCTTTAATTCACATCTTATGATCATTCACACTTTATAACTCATATATGTCTAATTTGAATGTAGGTTAACACCCCAATTATTCAAGATTATTCTAAGTTCATCATTCAATCATTCACCAAGGTTATTCTAGCATTTTAAGATCACAAAATATCAAATTTATCATTCACCTTTACTTGATACACATCATTCACCTTCTTTGGATCACATTAACCTTCATAGGATCACTTTTATTCTTATAACATCTCAAAATTCTACATTTGAACACTTAATGTATAACAATTCATTCTTAAGTTCTATCCTCAATCCTCACCCTAAACATAACACTCATTTAATTATTTGTTTCATCATCAAACTTAGCTCATTTCAAGCTTCATTCGAGCCTAGATGCATCATAGGAAAGCACTTAACCATTTGTTGTTTCAAACCACACATAAAAGAAGCATATTTCACTTATAACCCATTTCCACGATCGTGGACATTCATTGGTAGAAAGTTTCAACCCCATTTTAGCACTCCCACGGTTGTGGACATATTCCCACGATCGTGGGATGTATTCATTCAAAAATTCCAGCATTGTTCCTTCCATTTTCCAGCTTTTCCATCCACTACAAGTTACATCTATCATCTCTTATGCTTAGTCTATCATTTCTAGCTTATTTCCTCATCATTTCCTCCTCATTCTCACTTCCATTTCAGCTTAATATCATTCATAAACATATCATATTCTATGATTGATCGTTAACACCAAAAACAAAACATCCATGCATATACATTCATCACAAATTTCTACACATGTTCAATTTCATTATCACCTTCATTTCATCTCTAACTTATCATTCTAATTTACCTCATTTCAAGACACCACTTTAGCCTTTCCTTTAACTTCAAGATCATTCTAACTTATCTCTATAACACCCAAAGAAATCCACGTTAATATACATTGAAAACAGAACATGAAACATCCATTTATCTATCAAATTTTTTTCTGTACTTTTTCCTACAAAATGATCTTTCTATTTCAAACTCATCTCTACAACAACTTATGAAATATTGAGACATTTATATGCTCATTTCCTTACTCACAGTTCAACACATAAACATCACTATTTCATGATCATTTAACCCCTAACTATCATCATATATGTTTCATGTAAAAATCATGAAGAACAATACTTTACACTTACTTGTTTAGCTTCAGTGTCTTCAAATCACTCTTAACCCTAGCTTCTCAACATCATACGATCATCATCATTCAAAGGTGGTAAGGTTAGGTCTTTTAGTGATAATGAAGAAGACAACAAAATGAAAGTAACAAGTGAAAGGGTGAGAACAAAGTTCAACGTTGATGAAGGTGGGTGAGTGTCGTGGAGATGAAGAAGATAATGAAGAAGATGAAGAAGATCACGAAGAGAAGAAGAAAGCAAGAGACCAAAACAATTAAAATGGTCTTCGATTTGGGAGAAAGATTGTGGGTGAATAAATGGCATGGCAAGTGACACTTGTCACTTGCCACATGTCCATTTTCTATAGGTCTCCACTTGATCTTCTTTAATAACTAGTCAATTTGTCTCCAATTTCTAATTCAATTGTCTCCCAATTTTCTATAATACTTGCCACTTATCAAAAATTTCTACTGCCATTTGATATTTATTTCTATCACCATTTATCAATTATTTTGCTACTTGACATTTTTTCTAGTTCAAAATTACTCATAATTATCAAAAATTCTCCCAAATTTCACCAAAAATTTTAAATCAGTAATTTCAAAATATTTCATTCTCTATTCACATTATAAATACTTTAATAACAACCATTTATACCCGAAAAATGTCAAATGAGTGCATGTACAGTATTGAAATGTGTGTAAAACAATCAATTTCACGTGTGTGTGTGTATGCTAATATTATGAATGAACATGAAATGCATTTTCTAGCTTCTCCTAGATATCCCTCATTTACAGAAATACAGGCTTCAAACCCTTAATATAAAAACGGGATGTTACATGTATCCATCATGTCCATAGGGTATCTTTTTCTTCTTGTCATCTTTACACCCTTTTTTGTCAAATAACTCCCAAAAAAGCAAATTACATAGAAAACCCAAACAATGAAATGAACTAGAACACTTCATCCTAAGATTCATTTAATATCAATCTCTATCAGAGCTTTTATCGCACAGTTAATAGGTAGTACTCAAACAACCTTCAAATTTGATTTTAAGCTTCAATTAACCCATTCTGGACACACTACCCATCTCATCATCTTCATTATTTTGAGAACACACATTCAGCATCAAGAAAATCACAGCACACATGACTTGACACAAAACCCGGCAAAAAACAACACCCAAATGCAACAATATCACCATTAGAAGAAAAACTAGAGTGTAAAGGATGGAGTAGATACCTCAATTGACGACGACGAAGATGGCAGGTGATGGAAGAAGATGACGACGATGACGGACATAAGGAGAGCATAAAACATAAAGGAAGACGACGGTAGAAGAAAACGAATGAAGAGCTTTCGATTAAAATGAAACGAAAACAACTTTCGTTTAATCTTTAAAATGTTCAATCATATTGGCAACAATTTCAGGAAACGTCACTAAAGGTTCTCTTTTTATGACGAATTTTTCAAATCATCACCAAATGTTCAATATTTGGCGACGAATTTGAAAATCGTCGCAAAAAAATGTAGCTAAAAATGTGTTTTGTTGTATAAAATAGTAAAAATGTAAATAATTGTCTAATGAATAAATTAAATATATAAAAACTTACATAATACTTGCACTAAGTCTAACATAATAATATGATAAGATCATTATTTATCACTAATAATAAAATTTAGTTAACTGATAAGATATCAAAAAATTAGTTAGCACTCACATTAGGTCTGATATACCAGTATAATAATAAGATTAATCATTATTGTCACATATTATAAGGTTTGATACCATAAAATTAATTAATAATTATTTATTAATATTTTAAATCATGTAATTAATGTTTATGGATTTAAAAACATAAATTAAGAAATTTATCATGATATTTGTCAATATTGTTATAAATAAATAAAAAGAACAAAATATTTATTTTACTATTATATAACATTAATAAATATATTACTAATTATTAATAAAATAAGAAAAATATTCATTAATTAAAAATGAAAGAAAATTAAAAATTGCATATTTAAAATTGAATATTATTAAATTAATATAAGTAAGTATAAGTAATTGTGATAAATTATTACTAGCTACTTATAAAAATATATTTACAAATAAAAATAAGAAATTGGTCTTCTTATTTAATAATATTATACATAATAAAATAAATTTAAAGAAAATTTTAATTTACTATCATATTAAATTGATAAATATATTATTATTATTATTAAAACATGATAAAGTAAAATATTAATTTTAATAATATATTACATATAAACTAAAATATTAATTTTAATAATATATTACATAATAAATATTTTATAATTTTATTTCATAATAATACTAATAAATAAGATGATTAATATTTTACAAAATTTTAAAATTATATAATAATATGTATTTTATTTAGTATTTGTACTTTTTATTTATAAATGATTATTTGTATATACTTGTTTAAATATGAATTATATAGATAATATTTATTATCAAAAATTGAAATTGAGTCCAATGAATAAATTAGATATAAAAATTATTTAATATTTACACTAATTCTAACATACTAATATGATAAGATAATTAATTATTTATTTATCACTTGATAATAAATTTATATGAAAATTTAATTAACACTGACATTAGTTAAACCAATATAATAAAAAGATTAATTATTACTGTCACTGATTATAAGGTCGGATACAATAAAAAATTAATTTTTAAAAAATAACATAATTAAGTTTTATGTATTCAAAATATAAATTAAGAAATTTATCATGTTATCTTTTACTATTGTTATATAATAAATAAAATTAACAAATTATGTATTTTACTATTACATAAAATTAATAGATATAACACTAATTATTAGTAAAATATGATAAGAATATTCATTAGTTACTAAAAAATAAATTAAAATTTTATATTGAATACTATTATGCTATTTAATAAAAGAATTAAATTATTTATTAACTACTATAAAAAATATTTACATATAAACTTCTTATTTAGTAATATTATCACGTAATAAAATAAAAATTTAATGAAAAATTTTAATTTAATATCATATTAAATTGATAAATATATTATTATTTATTAATAAAATATGATCATTATTACATAGTTAATATTTATATTTTATATATAAGTAATTATATATAAATATGATAAAATAGTAAAATAATTAGAATTATTTAATTTCATTAATTGATAGTAAATCAAGTTAGTAAAAAACATAAGATATAAATATAAATGACAAATTTATTAACATATTTCTACTATTATTGCTTAATCAATGTTAATTTATATTAAACTAATAAATATTTTATTAAAATAAATTAATATTATATATTATATATTGTTAATACAAGTAATCATATGTAAATATAAAAATTAATATATTTAATACATACCACCTGTTTGATTTGATAATTCTTAATAAATTAGTAATCTATATAGAATATCATGTGTTCAGAAATTACCACATATAGTTGAAATTAATAAAATTATAGAAGATGTTAATGTGTGTAGCTTTTTCTTTTGAATTGAATGATCCAGGAAGGAAGTGAAACAAATTTAACGCGGAAAGAGTCCATGAAATTGTGCGCTCTACATAACTCTGCATATCTAAAGCCCATTGCTCACTTTGTCATCATTAGGGCCATAGATTTGAGTTCTCGCCCACTCTTACTCCACCTTTTCTTTTCCTGATGGACCCTGGCACGAAGTTCACAATGATGGAATTGGAAACTTCGATGTTAACTGACAAAAATGGACTTTATAATTAATTATGAAATTTAAAACTTTGTATTTGATCCAGTAATAAGGATTTTGTAAGAAGAACTTCAGTCTTTTGCTCTCAACCCGATACAAGTTATTTATAAAAGCGGTTTCAGATATACCAAATTTGTGATGTGAAGACACCTTTTACTTAAACTAAGACTGAATTCACTATGTTTACATCATTACATCACGAAGGTTTAGTTTCTGCTCCAAAACGCTCTTTCTTATTAGGTTTCTTTATTCATCTTTTCTTAAGAATTGGTGTTAGATCAGTAAGTAGCCCAATGATTCCCTAGGAATAAGAAAGAAAGAAAAGATTTCAGAACATAATTAAATGAAGTCACTTGCTTCACAGTTCTTTCAGAAATTTTATGCTTTTAAACTAAATTAGTAGTAAGAATTTCTCTTCTGACTTTTTTTTTCTTTTTCTCAATTTACAGTTTCTGCGAGATCATTTTAAACAAAGTTATTATAACGAAGATTAAATCTTTTATTCTAATTATAATATTCTTATTATATTCTACTAAATTTTATTCATATAAAATTAGGGTAAAATAAGTGAACAATTGGAAAGAAAATTTGACGCGATCATAACGGAGCAATGACTCATGTTATTTTAGGTCCTGAAACTCCAATGATGATCATGAATTTTAGTGACGACAAGACTTGGATAAAAGTAGAAGACAAGGCACATGGCATCATTTCAGGTCATCTTTCAATCTTCAAAAGGGTCGCTGACCTGACGCACATGGGAAAAAGCTTTGCCACATAATTTGTGGTGCGGTCAGAAATTGGGAAGACAACCCAGAAAAGTTTGGGCCGGCGGACGCTAAACTTTCACATCATCACTGTCTGCGGTCCGTTACCGTTCCTGTTCTTGCCTGCCAAAATTGGCCACTGGCCAGAGGTCATTAAACCACCATTATTGCCCATTGAGATTCCGTCTTCTTCGCATACGACTTTGAAGCAAAGTGGGTCGTGAACAGATCATTACATTGAGACACAACACACTGAGGTGTCGCCAATAACAATCTCAACTCCTGACAACGCCATATTCGATTATCGACAACTAAACTCCAAACTCAAATGAAATTAGAGGGAAGATTACAGTTCAAAAAGGAGAAAATCACACTGAGCAACATTGAAGTGCTGCCCACCAGCTTGTCTAATATCTTAAACAATAACACAAACCATGTCAGCCTTAAAAAGTGAAAAAGAAAACCAACATATCATAATTCACTTTTTTTTTATCCATCAGCTGTTCAATTCAATCACCTCAACCACCTCCTAAGGTCGGTAGTCGAGGAGGGAGAGACCTCGCCACCAAAGCTCTCTGTGCAGCAAGAAGAATAGTTAGATTGCTGTTCTAACCCACCAAAGTGTGCACCACTAAAGCTCTTGAAAGTTGGGCTCCTCAAATCTTCTACGGTACCTCCACCAACATAGCCCATTCCGACACTATAAGGGTCCGGAGCTGGATAAGAAAGGCGTTTCTTTGCGGATCCAACTCGGTCTCTCTCAGGAGTTGATGGCCTTTGCCTTGGTGCACTTTGTGACCTAACTCGAGCCTTAGCTGACTCCGTCGCAGCCATGTAATTAGGCAATGGAACTGTCCCATTATTACTACTAACATTAGTGACACCCCTGACATGCTGGTGTAAATTGCCTGTATAGTGGTAATTGGACCTCAAGCTTGGTGTTTGAGATGACGTATAGCTTCTATCTACACATCGCGGGCTAGCTGAACGTACCTGAACAGGCCTGGTTTTTGATGGAGAGGGTGTGACGGGGGAGTGGTGGAGCTGTGCATTCTGATGGACTGTGTGGAGTGGAGAACCAATGGTGTGAGAATTGGGTCTTTGTTGCTGATTTTGATTTGTTCTTCTTAAATTAGGAGCTAAGTAGGAGTAAGGTTGTGAGGTATCAATTTCCACAGTTCTGATGGAGTCTCTATGATCAGTTGAAGCTCTTGCTCTACTATTGTCCCATGGCTTTGTAGCCATCCAACGATCAAGCCATTGAGGCCTTTCATGGAGCTCATCTTCATTGCCCATAGATGGACTCCGACCATTTCTCCTTGTCTATAATTTGGATTTGCAAAATTTGTACTTAATACTCATAAGAAAATAATTATAAAAAAAAGACACAGTTGAATGGGAATAAAAGAACCTGTTGAGAGAAGGCCTGAGACATAGTCCTTTCACGTTTCAAAGCAGCTTCGTTTCTATGCCGCAACATGGCCTTAACTTCCTCTATAGTGTGTGGCCTCTCATCCCAATCATCTGCGATGCTGCTTCCCTCTCTTGACTGGAAATTACACCATATGAGAATCCAAATCTTTTCAAATGTTAAACTAGAAATACAATGTGTGAAAATCCAGTTTTATTTACCATTGATCTTCTGTCAGAAATGTCCTGAAGATACCGGGATTCGACTACGCTAGTTGTGTCACTAAATGTGGATTTCCTGCTGCCTTCATGTGAAAGCCTCATGCGTTGATCAAGCACACGAGCCTGCACACGGACCAGAGCTTGCATGCATCGCAGAGTCATTTTTGCTTGTTTTCTCACGTTGTGTCCCCTTACCAAAGCCTGCAACTTTACTAGTCCTTTAAGTGCTCGAAGTGCCCTCCTTGCCTGCACCCACGTCCACGATCACCAGAAACATATTCCCACAGTCCATTTCACACAAATAACCATCAATTACTTCTATTCAAGAATGAAGCTTTTCATGCAAAACGGAAACAGAATCTGAAGTTTATGACAACTACTTTTCGAGTATTAGAACTTTACCAAGTATCCCCTAAAAGCGGTTTGAATAACAATCGCAGCATAGTGTTCTCGGGCAAGATAAGAAGGCCTAGTTAGTCGAGCCACCTCTGCCTGAGCAGTTGTTTCTGCTGCCTCTGCCGAAGCTGCGGTGGCCACAGCCACAGCCACAGCAATGGCATGCCTTTGCCCCGCAGCCGCCCCCCCTGACATGTATTCTGAAGCTCCACCGACAACAACATCATCGGCAGTCTTATTAACTGCTGTCTTTGTCGGTGTCTGTTGAGTTACTGTCTCCTGATTCGTTGTTTTCCTAAATATCCATCTTCTCTTTTCTCTCTTGGGCGAAGAAACAATGAAGAGAAAAAATCAGCATTAACTTAAAACGAAAGCAGTTACTTCAATTAACAACAGAAAGATAGAAAACAGATAGACCTTGTCTTCATCTTCTTCTTGGTCCTGGTCTTCTCTTCTCCTACTGCTCCTCTTGTCACTCTCTTTGATAGGAGATCTAAAAGCCCTTTTGACAGCAGTCAACCAGGAGCTACCTCCTTTCTTCCCCATCAAAAAACAAGTTAAAACCAAGCAGCATTTACTGTGACACTACTGGGAATTATCACAAGAAGCCAGAAAGGAAACAGCTTGGTAAAGATAACGAGTCTTTGTTTCAAGAGCGGCCAATTCTTTAACAGTGACAGGGTGTGAAAGGGATAGACAAATAAATTAATAGAATGTAACAGACCAAACATGGAGCCAATTGAGATGCATGATGTATATAAATGGAGATATGTATATGGCTAAAAGGTTCGTGTTTTCTAGTGGCATGGAAGACAGTAATGGTGGTGTCAGAGAGTAGGCCATTTATATGTTTTCTTAACATCTTTACATAAACGTTAGGCTCTGTACAGTTGGGAGAAACAAAGTAGTATCTATCGAGAAGAACGTTGAAAGCCACGAGAGAGAGTTTGCAAAATGCACAAGCATCTAAATAGCTTTTGGCGTTGGAGGGAACAAAGGTGCTTTCTTTCTTTCCATCACTTTTCAGTTTCTTTTCGCTTTTATTTCCTATTTTTCAGTTTATATTATGTTACGGTGTTGTGGTATACTAAAAGGGATCACCTCGCATGGCGTCACGTGGTGACTGTCATTAAGGTGCAGATCATCTGGCGTTTGACTGTTCCACTCTCATCTTAGACAAAACAAGATCTAGGGCTGTGATTGTTTGGGAATAATCAAGACTTTGCTTTATCAATTATTATTTTTCCTACTTTCAGTCTTTTTCTCCTTGAAACTATAAAATGGAGCTTGCAGTAAACGGGATACTACTAATCGTGTGATGAAGCGAATGGTCAAAGCTGATTCAGATTCCGTTGATACTGCAAAGATATTTTGCCAAATACCATATCAATATAACAGGGCAAAATGACCTGTCATTCATTATTTTATTTTCTTTTGGTTCTATATTTATAATTCATCCAAAACTGAGAGATGATCCTCTCCAGACTCTTGCATGAGAGGTTTATAATATATACACATTCATAGTGGAAAAGACTTCTGCCCCACTGTTGTGATGAAATAGCTGAGTGGGCTAAGGATATGGAGAAGACTGTTTACAAGAAAAGAGTATGTTAAACCTTCCTGTACAATAAATAAAAGTACGGATTCTTGGAAGTTTACACATTAGCAACATTATCCAACGGGCATGCCAAAACATAGTGAGTTTCAAGGTTACTTCAATTGTTTGAATCCCTCCTGCTTCCAGGTCTGAGCTTGGAAAACACTCTTGTTACTTCCTCAAATACATCACTGATTGATCTATGTGCATCAACCTAAGAAAGCAACATAAGAAAAGGGGTCAGACTTTATTTGCAGATCATCCCTTCAGCATATTTAACCATCCTGACTAACAATGGAAAGCAAATTTCACCTGTTGGACCTTCCCCTTGGACTTGTAGTAGTTGATCACAGGTACAGTCGACTCGATGTGAACTCTGAGTCGTTTTTTTATGGTATCAAGGTTGTCGTCAATCCTTCCCTTCAGGAAGAAACAAAACTATAGAATGAGACGATATAAGAAGTGAGGACTCCATTAAAATCAAGTGCGACCAACAAGACCTGGTTCCTGTTTAGAAGTCGTTTTGTTAACTCCACTTCTGGGCAATAAAAAGCTAGCACAAATTCTGGCTCAATTTTAACCTGCAAGATAACCATGGCAATTACAACTCCATGAACGCGATTCTCTAACAAATACGTCAGGAAAGTGTAAAAGGACCTAGTCTCTGTTCTGGTGCAAAACCTGAAAAAATGTTGCAACTGATGCATTTATGCTTGCAATTAATAAATGTCAAAGTTAGGGAGAGGGCAGAAAGTATAACTATAACAACCTCCTAAGCTTACAATTTTCTCAAATGCATAACGATTTTCTTCATTGCGAGGAAAGCCATCAATTATAAACTTCTTGTTTATGCTCTGTTGCATTGCCTGTTGCAAAAGCTTGACAGTTATCTTAGAAGGTACAATCTTTCCTTCTTTCCTCAAGTACTGGATCATTTTTCTACACCAACAGTAATGGAAAGGTATGATCTCATTCCACAATTTGGAACTAGCAAGCAACATAACCATAATGCACACAACAACTATGCCCAGCTTAGTAGCATCAATGGTAAGAATGATTTACGTCTCGAGTCTGCCAATGGTGAAGAGAAATGGTCAACTACTTCAAAGAGTAATAATTAGAAGATGAAGCTGGACAACACAAACCCATTTTCTGATCCCGACTGAATTTCTGCTTGAAGAAGATCACCAGCACAAATATGTGTGAATCCAAAGAGATCGGCAATTTTTCGACATTGAGTCCCCTTTCCACTTCCTGGAGCACCTGGTGAAAGTACAATTAAAATAAAGGGAAATTGTCTTTAAAGGGTTGTAGAAGTGGTAGGCAAACTCAAGGAACTGCAGATTTCTTTAACACATAACACGGGGATAAAATAAACGTAGGATGTCAAGTTCTTAGAGGGCTAGAATTAACAAAAATATATTTATTCAAAAAAGAAACTGTGCATATTAAAAATCAAAATAAAGTTAAACAGATACCTAAAACAAACACCACAATTTCTTTGTGTGAAGAGTTTTCACCTCCATCCTGCCAGTGAAAGTTTTGTCGTCAACAATTGGCATGGTGAAGTATGAAATAGGACATTCCAACCGATTAGAAGCATAGTAAGTATTTTAATCACTAATAAGGGTCTTGATAGGAAAACATAAGAAGATGCATAAATCATGAAAGATATTTGCCTAGCCTTCTAATATTTATGTTAATCTGAAAATACAACAACTGTCCAAAATAGATAAGCTTAACCTCACAAGATGTTACCTTTTCAATTGGAGATGTAACAGGAGAAGCCGTCGAGTTCAATGAGTTCCTGCTTCATAGAAATAATTGCAGAGTCTCATCCTTTAACGAAGGACCAAACTAAAAGGAAAGTAAGACGAATTTGGAACCAATCCCAAATTACTAAACAAATTCTAAAACGAATAGCCAGCATAGTGACCCAAAAAAAAAAAAAGGAAGAGCACATGGAGAAAGGGAGGGGATCAGACTACGAAAATAGAGGAAAAACGAAAAAGAAAAATCACTTGCTTTGGTGAATAGTTTCAGGACTATAAATAGCAAAAAAGAAGGAGGAAAAATAAACTGGGATTCGATCAGAGTACAAATTCAGCACTCGGGAATAGAAAGAACCAACTAGTAAAGGAGCAATCTTTACCTTGAGGAGTAAAACTCAAAGGCAGCCGATACATGCCTCCAAAATCCTGCTCTTGCACCTGATTGGGAAACCAGTTTCAACTTCAGCATCCTTAAGCAAGTTACTCTCCGCCAAACGTTTTTATCATTTGTTAAGAAAGGGAAAGAAGAGCTGAATTACAGAGTGACAGTGTTTATCTGTTTCTGTCACTTGGAAGTTGTAATGAGCAGAGCTGCAGAGTTCCTATCGGCTTGTATCTTAAACTTAATCCAACATAGCCTCGCTTCAAAAACATCTGAAGCGTCGGTGATTGATTGTGGGCTTGTTAGCCTGTAATAGGCTCAATTGATCTAGGCCTCTAATTCGGGCTCAGCTGAAGCCTAATTAAACCCAACCACGTTCTAATCACACTTTTTAAATGTAAAGGTAACATATTCAATGGACCTTTGACGTAAAAGGCCGAAGTGTGAAACAACATTCTAATTGCACTTTGGAAATGATGATGGTGTTTAGAGGCACAAATAAGTCATACATCATAAAGGAACATAGGTTGAAAATATTTATCATTAGCCACAAAAAGAGAAGTGGTCGTCATTTACTTGCATAAATTCATATGGAGTTGGAGACTTCAAATATTAATCAAATGTTTTGATGTTTCTTTTCTTATTGTAATTATATTAAAATGCCATTTTCTTATATAAATAACAAATCATATTAAAATCGTGATTGTCAACAGAAATTAAATGAGAAAAAGAAAAACAAAGGAATAAGGAAATGGGGTATGAAATAAATGAAGAAAGGTTAAAATGTAGAAACCTTTAAGCAGTATTGCTCAACTTCTTCTTTCTTTAACGGAATTAAAGTTGAAAGGTTTTAAGGGTATTTATTAAAAAATTGGATCATTATTATTAATCAAATGTTTTTGACTACTAAATCTATTTTCGTAGCTGAAATTATGGAATCTGTTTCTTACCTACTAAATTATTTCGTAGCTAAAAACATTTAGCTACGAAAATATATTCTTGGCCAAAATAAGAAGAACAAAAAACAATGAAAAAATTTGGATACAAATATACTTTCATAGCCAAATATTTTTAACTTCGAATTTTATTTTTGTAGTTGATATTAAGGAATCTGTGTGTTTTAGCTATGAAAAATATTTTGTAGCTAAAAACATTTTACTACAAAAATAAGTTTAGGGTTAAAAAACGTTGCCAAATACTTTTATTTTGTAGCTAAAAACCTTTAGCTATGAAACTGAAAACACAGTTAAAAAATGTCACCAAAACTTATTAGCCATGAATGTAAAACATAGTTTATACTAAAAGTAGCCAATAGTTTTTAAAATCTCGCGCATCAACCTTTTTATTACAATAGACTACAATTTTGGAAAATCGTAGTCAAATAGTGATTTTTAGCTACCATTTTCAATTTGCAGCAAAAAAAAAAAAGTTACCAAAAGGTTCCTTTGATGTAGCAATAGTATAATTGTGAGCAATAGACAATTTATGCTAGGATTTTAATCTATTTTTATATTGAAAAATGATGATAAATTTTAGCTAATAGATTAAGATTTAAAATAATATCAAAAGTTTAAATAGGAGAGATTGGAACAACTCACATAAGATTAGGTGTCAAATTTCAAATATAGAAGAAAATAAGAGATAAAAAATGGAAAAAATTATTAACCAAACTCTTAAGTAATTAGTTTTATTTTATAATTTTTAAAATTATTTTCGGGTTAATTTAAACCTAAGACATTACATAATTTAAAAAATTAAGAAGCTTACTAATGATAAAAAAATATTAAAAAATTTACACTCAATGAGTCGTTGCTCTACTATAAGTTAAAATGATTTTCAATTAAATAATATTTTTAAGGTTGAGATCAACTCTACAGGCATTACATAACTTGCTATCTTTTCAGGCATTACATAAGGTTGAGATCAACTCTACATATTAATCGCTTAATATGGCCCATAATTTCATAAGGGAATCGATGATCTCTCACATATCACTTGGAGAAGGTAGGGTAAAGGTGTCTCCTCGTTCAAGTAAACCTCATGGTTTCTAGCTGGCTGGACTCTAGCGGAAAGAGTATAAATGTATCGGACACAAAAATCATGACCACTGTATACAAGTCCTGTAAAGAATTTCAGGAAAGCGATGTTTTAATGATCCGAGTCACGTCCAATATTCTTTTGATAAATGATCCTTTCGCCTTGTTTTTCAAAAAGAGATGGTAGTTTCCATAGCGAATAGCATGTAGGTGCTACAATTTCCTCCTTACGTAACACCTTGCCCAATTATACCCTACCCAACCTAACTTGATTAACCCACTAACTTAGAGATATTACTGTATGTTTAGTTGGTCGAATTATCGTAATCAACATCTTCAGGAAAGTAAAAGCAAGGATTGATTGATCGATTCAGAAGCTCTCTCCAAAGTCCTCACTAACAACCATTAGAAACATGGAGATCATAATGACATGAGCTTGTTGACCAGCTCGGCCAGTTGATGAATGCATAACTTGTCGAACTCAATCGGTGGTTCCACACAACATTGGCTGGTGGGTCTTGACGTAACTGGTGATCATGATTCACCCTTTCCCTGGCTGGGAATTTTGGTCATGAATGATTGCCTCTCTTAACCAAACTGTTCGATCCATTCTTAGTAGAAACATTGCTTACTTTTAATCACTCTAACCTTACATTGGAATAAATTTCAAACAAGGGATTGACTTTCTTGAAAGTAGGCATATCCCAACTGAAGGAAAACGAGAGAAGAAACGTTTTGCAGTGTTTGCAAATTAGTTCTTTTCAAAAGGTGTGTACATCGCTGATTATATTATATATAAATAGGTTTACTGAAACAACAGCAACGTATATCGATACTGCTCTTACCCTCATAAGTCTTTTTCACATTTTTGGTAAAAAATGAATTGCAATTGTAAAGATAGAAGAATCAGGAAGACTAAATTTATGAAACTAGTTAAACATTGAAATGTCTGATAGAATATTTAAATATTATCAATCGGTGTCTAAACGGCCCCATTCAACTTGTCATATACAGATATTCCACTATTGTTAGGCCGAAGGTCTATTATGCTGCTGACAATGAACTGCTTTTCTCCCTACATGACATTTAGTAGGGCGTTAAATCTTTATTCCATTAAGAATAAATCTTTTTTATGCTTTTAAGGAAACTACATTTAAATCTGCTTGCACTTGCATATTTGGAGAGTTGGAATACATGAAGAACGTATGCATATTAGTTAGGTCCTTGTTAGAAATACCATTTTTTCCTAATTAAGATGTCCCAATTGATTTGACCGGTTTAGTTTAAGGTTTTAAATTGCGGATTATAACCACAATTTATAGTAATTGATAATTATCGCTACAGTTAGCAATTGCAATATAAAATCTTAATTAAGATATAGCTATCCTCTTAAAATAAAAAATTGCCGAGTGTCTTTGCATTTGGCTTGACAATATGGTATCCAATAACTTATATGTTGATTTGAATAATTTCTTTTCCAAAATAGAAAGGTTTCCTATTGATTGATGAGATTTTGGTTACCTTTTAACAGCGTGGACTGTGATTGGTAAGTTGGTAAGCAGAAAGAGTTTTGCATATGCCACATTGAAAGCTTGATCGAACGACCAATCTTGAGAAAGAAATCCCGAATACCTACGTACACATAAATTGGTATACACACGACATGGCCACCGTAAGTTCCGGTGATTAATATCAAAATCGACAAACGATTGACGGCCCATGAATTTCCATATAATTAATAGTGAAGGTCATAATAATTTAAAAGACAACCTTATTATGTCTTCTTCCTATTATATGGTATTTCTCATTTTCCTCACTTGGCTTGCAGGTTGTCTTTTTATTTGTTTATAATATTACAACAAAAAGCACAAGCAGACATAGAACCCAACTTGCTTTTGAACCCGAAGAAGTGCTAATTACACTTTAGTTATAATTTTACTAATCATGCAATATAATCTAATGATCCTCAATTCAATCATAAGTTTTACATGTCCCAAACTATGTACAGTGTTAGTACCCCAAGTCAATTATGCTAATTCAATTGATAAAATAATTATGGTGATATTTTTAGTATGTTCAAGAATGCGTCATTGATTAAATTTCAAAATATGTTATCAGATTAAGTTAGAGGGATATAATTGTATAACTCGAAGCACTTCAAACTAATATAAATAAGAAGTCTGTTTAGAATGCTTAGAGTTAGACAAGGGCTAGTTCCAATTAATTCACCCCATAATAAATATTCTTTCATAGTTTATGGGGATATACAGGACGAATTGAAGGGAGAACAGATTTTCTGTTCTCATAAGTCTATTCCAACTTCATTCTATTAATTTTTATCTATACATTTATATAAAACTCACACAAATTTGTGACTAAAAATTACTGTGACACAGGTTTAAAGTAAGTTAAACGGGACAAGTGATGCCGTGCCAATTGAATGAAAGTAAGAGCGGAGGAAACATGATAAGACCCCTAAAAAAACAAAAGACAAAGAATGGCCGTACATATAGACTCCCAAAGTGGTCGCTGTCGGATTTTAAAATTTAGGAAACTACGTAGTTGTCAAAAGGTGGTCACCACTAGGTGGGGTGGTGGCGCGTGGGAGGTAGTACTGTGCAAAACCCGCCTTGTCCTGCAACTTCCTCTGATGATATTGCGTGGACCAAGTAACATAGACCGACAAACCATGTGCTCATGACTTGATTCAAAAATAATTATGCGCAAGACTTATCGTGAAACATCTAATTGTAAGAAACATAAAAAAGAAGCGATACTATTATTGCAGTTAGAAAGATCCTATCATGCCACCCGTCGCTGGGTTTCTAAATAACAAACTAAAAATAGAGATAATGGACAGTATGGATTGATGGATGACAACGCCACTCCATCTAAGAACTCATTCAAATTTATTTATGCTATAACACTTGCATTATCACATTACTGCTGTCATTATACTCATTTTGACTTTAGTCCTAAACAATATGATTACATGTAGGGTTGTTTCTGTTATACACTAGGGTTGGACACGTGGAAAATGGGGTCTTACGGTGCTCTGGCTGTAAAATTCCACAGGTCAATCTCGCTGTTGAAATCTTGATTTCCATGGTAAGACCTGCTTGATGGTAATGAAAATGATGATCGTAGGGCTGGTAATTGGAGATCGTGATGGTTGGTTGGGGGGTGATAGGACAGGGCGGGATCACCCAAACACGCCAATTGCCTAGAAGTTTCGTTTTGGGCATTTAGATGTGAAGCTACAAGGCGATCAAGTGCTGCCCAGCTGGTGAGTCTCGAGTCGATGGAATAAAACGGGTTTGGGTTGGTGCAACTCACCTGATTGGTTATCGAATCTTCAGTGTCTTTTAGCATCACGGGTTGGTAACAGTTTTGGCTTTGGCCACTGGTGGAATTTGGACACTCTAGGCTCGGAAACTTCAAGAGCCTCTCATTGTAGCCATTTCTGTCTACCGTGTATCTTCCGCTGTTAATTATCTTAGCTTCGTTCTCTTCCTTGCATGTCATTCCCACGTGTTGAAGTATTTCATCTAGAGCTCCATCGTTGGAAGAGCTGAACATCAGGGATGTCCTCGTCTCTGCAGTGATAAATGATGATGGATTTAGAGGGCTGTCTAGGGTTTTGTGCAGATTCTTCTTCTTAAAGATACGGCAAACAGCCCATCCCTCTGGTTGTATTGCCTCTCCCATTTCACTGGAAACCTGGATTTATAAACCAAATACGCGTCAACTTCTTAGCTAACGTAAGAGGTCTGCGAGGAACTTTTCTTGTTATATGCAAATCTGAAGTCAGTAGCTTGAACGATTACAGGAAGCAGACAAGCGGCTTACATTGATTTCAGTTGAGTTATCGTCCAATCTATATTCATGCATAATCCAGTCGGACTTTTGTCCGTGTGGGGCTCGGCCGTTGTAGAACACAAGCGTCTTCCTCATTCCGATCTGCTTACCATTGCTGTATATCAACTTATCGCGTCCTGTAGCCTTCCAAAACCCAGCAGTTGTAGCTCGATTCGTGCGAGTTCCTGTGGGATACTTCTTATCTTTATGACTAAAAAAGTACCAATCGTTTTGAGGGGTGGTTCCTATTCTGCACGTCTCTACAAAACCCAAAACTATTTTTAGCATCCCCAGCTTACACAGAATCTAAGATCAATCAGCAGTATATAGAGTCACACAAACCTTGAATATCCCATGGTTCGAGCTTGTTAAGATCAACAACACGAATCACGTCTAAATCGATCTTCTCATAACAAACCTTCTTCTTCAAGTAGTAATGCAAGAGCTCCTCTTCTGTGGGATGGAATCGAAACCCTGGAGGCACCTGAGATTGTCCATTTACGGATATGCTCATATTTTCTGACATTACAAAACAAGCAAGCGGGAGAGAGAATTAGAAATGACAGAATTTAGAAATGGAAGATAGGAACTTTAACTGGTTTTGGTTGTAGTTTGAAGAGTATGTATAGAGTGGAGCATTTATATGCGGTGCCAGGGACATAAAAAGGCCAAAGACACATGAGGACATTAACCTTTGTTTTCATGGTGATTATTGTAGCTTTCGGGTGGGGTTAGTTTTACTATGCGCATGAGAAGTGCAACCTACCTACATGGATAACGAAAGGATTTTGTTTGGGAATTTTGAGGTGAGCCCAAATGAAGGGTATCATATCAGAAATGGGTCCCAGATTGACATTGTTAGCAACAAGGCTGCGGGACGAAGCGTCCGTCTGAACTGTGACGCTTGACCTTAAAATCTCCATAGAAAAGCACCTCTTAAACAACCGTAGACCTCTCAGAGTCTACCCACCAACTAAGAAGAGATATGATGGGATGGGTCACTCTTTCTCAATTTTCTCGCACAACCACCGCAAACTTGTTAGGAATGCCCCCTGTCCCTTCTTATAGAAAATGGTCAATAGCTGGACTTGCACAATCTTCTCCATTTAATAACGGCTATCGGCTACCAACTTAATGAGATACTCAACAAGGCCATTATTCATATTTTACTAATTGTAAAAGGATGGTAAATGCTAGCACTTACCAATCCTTTTGAATTTTAATGACTCATCAATGCAATTTCACTTAATTATTACGAAATTAAAAATTAAAAATTATGATTTTTGGAGCATAGTTAAAGCTAGAAATCGAAAATTGCCTAATTTAAAAATTGACAAGAGATATTATGATTAGGAGATAATGTGGACAAAAGTACTTCCTAAAATGTGGTGAGCAGACTTGCTTTTAATGTTTTATAAATTTTAGATAAAGTAAAAAATAAATTATATTTTGCCTCATTTTATTTTTTATAAATATCAAAATTTAATTTTTATAAAAAAAATAAAACAAAATAAGAGGGTACTCTTCCTCCTCTTGGCCATAGCCGGGCTAACGTAGAGCAGTTAATTAATTATCTGATAGATATACTGAAAATAATTTAAAACATTTAAAGCCAAAACTTGTAATGATTGCTAAAAGGAATCAATAAAAAGAACAAAAGAACATTATTGTTCACGAAAGAAATTTTATGTTTCTCAAAAAATCTGGCATTGGGGTTATAAAGAGATGTTCATTTTCAAAATATTATTTTTATAATTTAAACGTTCTAAAACACCCTTTTTGCATATAAAGTTAAACATGGACCCACAACAAAAAGAAAAAAAGCAAACTATGAGACCATTGATGGTGAGAATATTTTGTGGCTTGAATTCTACCGCCACCATCTTATGGAATACAGAAAGAACGATGACACGGCAAGATCATGCATGATTGGCGTAAGTATCCAATCCTCTTTATACTTCAATTTTTTCACTCTCCGTGTACACTGAATTTGTATCTCTAGAAATTAAAAGTTTGTTTATTTTTTCATTAAGTTTTTAGGTTTTATTTTCTTTCATATAAATTTGGTTGTTAATGTTAATGTACACTGCTATTTTACTAATAAAAATTATTTTATTGTGTTAAAATAAATAATTTATAAATTAATTTTTATTTTAATATATTTTAATATTAGTCAACTTTTATTTGAAATTTATATATTTAACGAATTTTTTAAATTTAATTATGTTTATTGATAATTATAAAATTGATTTTAAGTAATTTAATTACAAAAATAAACAAATTTTTATATAAAATTAAAATATTCATAAATTTTATTTATAATTAATTTAGTTAATTAAATTATGCATAATTTTTATTAATAATTGATATATTAAATAATTAAATAGTATATATTTAGTTGATAGCACCAACATATAGGGCGAAAAACTAGTTTTGTGATTTTTATAAATTTTGAAAACTAGAAGAAGTTCTAAAAACTAAAAAATAAACAAGTTTTTTTTATTAAATTTAAAAACAAAAACATAAATAGAAACAAACAAGTCTTACATTTATTGTATCTTTTGCTGTTGAATTGATAATCTTTAATAAAAATAACAAATTTTTAAACTCTTGGCTCATGGAAAATAAGGAATGACTTGGTGATTATATATTTCCTAATGGACAACAAAATCCAATAATACTATCCTTAATATGAAGTTACAATCTTTAATAAGCAGCCAAGTTCATGCAGTACACATGCACTTATAACTTATTGAAAAATACAAGTTAGGGTTTATTTAGTGATGCAATTAGTTACATAGGCTTTGAAGAGATAAACAGTTGTCATTTTGTTTCTCCTCACAAATCCCTGCCGCCAATCATTATTCTTGGCTGACCAAATGCTGCACCAACCACTTTACTATTTAGTCAGTAACAGGTAATGGGTTCGCTATCTATACCTTTTTCCCCATTTCTTTTTCCTTCCTTCTTAATTTTAGACCTACTGGCCTTTGAAATCAATATTCAACTCCGTAAGTTTTTGTCATTGTTGTTGAGGTTGTAGTGATCTTATTTTATATATTAAAATTAGTTAGGCTGCGGTTGGTTTGTACGAGAGAATGATAATAAGAATAGGAATAAATATAGTGAGAAAGAACGATCGTGAATGTTATAATTGTAATTATAACTATAATAGTTAGTTAAGAGGAATGAATGATTACCATTACCATTATCATTACTATTTACAATGGTTGGTTTGTAAAAATATTAAGAAATAAAAATTAATTAAATAATTAATTATAATATTTTAATGAATAAATGAATTATATTTTAATTAATTAAATTGTAATTAATTAATTACAATATTTTAATTAATGAATGAATTATATTTAGATTAATTATATTGTAATCAAT